>JASANG010000868.1:70000-146735 GCA_030248215.1 Enoplolaimus lenunculus
CGGACCCCATCATCCAATCACGGAATAGAGGCGGTTCAGACGCATCTGCATCTTGATCAAAACTTACTAAAGATTAATGTATTTCTGAACATATACAATTGCACTACAAAGCCAGCAAATCAAAAGGAACTTCAACTCAAGCTCAATTTGGTGCCCAGAACAGAGCATCGTAAGCATCATATAATTTTTCTCGCTTAAAATTTAACGATCTACAAATCATTTAGGTAGAGCATCCCCCATGGCACCTATGCTATGATGGCAGTTGCCTATCACGCCCGTAAAGTATCCCTGTCCAACAAGTACCTTACCTAGAGCATCCCCCAAGGTACCCACGCTATAATGGCAGTTGCCTATCACACCCGTAAAGTATCCCTGTCCAACAAGTACCTAACCTAGAGCATCCCCCAAGGCACCCACGCTATGATGGCAGTTGCCTATCACACCCGTAAAGCATCCCTGTCCAACAAGTACCTTACCTAGAGCATCCCCCAAGGTACCCATGCTATGATGGCAGTTGCCTATCACACCCGTAAAGTATCCCTGTCCAACAAGTACCTTACTTAGAGCATCCCCCAAGGTACCCACGCTATGATGGCAGTTGCCTATCACACCCGTAAAGTATCCCTGTCCAACAAACACCTTACCTCTTCTTCCAAGTGAACTGATTCGGTGAGCGTAGGATTCGAGGAAGACAGCGGAACGACGCGACGCGGAGACAACACTGGCGACGTCAACAACGGCGGCGGCCTTCCGTTGCTGTTGTTAAGCCGACGGGCTAAACCTTCACCAGCAATCGCACCAATCCCTGTTGCCGCGGCCTTTGTGTTCCCTGAGCCGTTGACCATAGTCGAACTGGCGCATCCATAACCAGAATCACCACCAGCAACAGCAATCTTTTTACTAGTTCCAAACGAACCAGATTCACCAACATTATTTGCCAGCGTATCCAAGGTCGTTCCTGGCTGTATCACATCATGATTGGTTTCTCCTATCAAATCATCTAAATTACTACTACTGACCCCGTAAGCTTGTTCGAGGTTAGCAGCCTGCTGCTTTTGCTGTTGTTGTTGTTGTTGTTGCAGCTGTTGTTGTTGTTGCCTGTGCTGTTGTGCAGGCAATGGAATGGTGTACGAAAAAGGCAAATGGGACTGGAGTGAGACAGCGCCGACTCTGTCATGATGTAATTGCCATTCGTTACTCGTGTTAAAATTGTTTTTACTGTTGTTGCTGAACAGTTCCGCGGAATCATTGCGATGACGAGGTGGCGGCGGTGACGTTGATGAGCAATGTTTCACGATTTCGCCTTCAGACGAAACTCGACCTACAAATAAATATGCATATACGTACGTATGTGAAATACACATTCAAGGAAATATGACACAGAATGGACCAACAGAGAGCGATCAGGTAGTGCAAGCCAAACCGCAATCTCACGCCTGATCTGTGCCCCAGTCTCAAATGCATGTAGCACATTACCAGTTGCCAGTTGGTGGTAGGTCTTGTAACTTTTGAACCAGACAACGTTACGACTCGATAAATTGCTCCATTTTTGTACTTAGTTTGTCTTACATTTTATCAAATTTGGAGTTTTAGACGTACTGTAATTCGCTTGGTTGAAAACCTATTACTAACTGGGGATCGACCGGAAATCCGGTTCCGGTGTACTGGATGTTTGCGTTTGGCGCCCGCGAATATTACAAAACAGCGTATTACATGTGGAAATACTACATATTTTGGCAGCGATTGCATTTTCGTGCAAGTCAACAGTGGACACTAATATGAAATGAAAAATAAAAGCCGTCATTTAATCTTTAATTAAATCAGTAAACACATATTTTTGCAACGACTCGCATATCTTCAACAGTGCACAAATTTAGATCCTATGTCCACGAACATCCGGCTCCGGGGTTAATCCACAAAATTTTCTTTCCGTTCCTTCTTGCAATTGACGTTTTTATAAACGAGCTATCGCGTCCGTCCGTTACGCTAATTTTTGGACTACTAATTTGATCACTTAAATATTTGTTTCAGTTGGCTGGCCACTGCTCTGCTATGTGACCAACACTAAAGACAGCCCAAACAAGTTTGCACTAGAGCGCATCAAATATACTCACTTTCAACCAACGAAATGCTCAATTAAAAGTTAGCTCGTTCGACCGCAATTATTTCGTTTGGACAGTCCTTTTAACAGCAACACACGTCTTATACGACGAGGCAATCAACTGAACCAAACAGTTGATCGCGACACACAGTGGCGAATCCAGGTTTTTCCCGTGGCCAGTGGGCGAAAATAACTACCTAAGTGTGTTCCACAATCTTAGTTTCAAAAAAATGTTTTAGCAAATTTGTCGATATTCCAAGGTTAAACAACTGCAGCGAAGGCGAAAAAAATTTGAATTTGGGGCTGTAACTTGTAACCTCGGCGGTATTTGTCACCCATCTCCATCCCTGGATACACCAGTGTAAGGCATGTCACAGTTAAAACTTTCACATATTATGAAATATTCTTACGCACTTTTGGGTGCACTAAACGAACTATACAGCCCAGTATATCGACGAAATCGAGCTTGTCTGAACGGCATTCTTGCTACAGCACAGCAAACAGTTGATGATTTGTCAATAAATATAATAGTAATCAAATGACCCGTATCGAATGATATCACCGTACTATTATTATTCGTGCGTTGATATATGACCAAAACTGTGTCACGGCGGTAATTTAGTTCATCAAGTCTATATAATCCAATAGTAATAATTGCATATGTGGGGTACTGATTAAACTGTGTCAAAAAGCATCCGTGCATATCTAAAACAATTTAATAAATTCGGTACATGGTGCGGCAAACTTAAGCTCAAAAATTCAAAATTCACACACACATCTCCACAAATTGTATCGTTGGTTCAAAAACGGGATTAAACACAGCAAGCATGACAGCAACATGAATTTCATAAGAAGAACGTTACCAATCGTACGAAACGTTTTGGAAACAGGTTTTTTGTGTTTGTTACTCAAACAGTTGCTAAGAACCCCTGGACAAAAATCACTAACAGTGGCCTGTATTGATCTCTAGACTCAAACTCGGCGATTCACTACACCATCAAGCTAAACTAAAAAGCCGACAAACACAAAAGATGATTCGAAATATTCAACTGTCAAACTTTCACACTCTGCATCTATACAGTCAAGTTGTTCGCTCAACAGTTTACGCTGTTCAGGTTATCTGAGATGTCACTGGGGTAAAATTTTAAACCTCACCATACGGCAAATTTGCGTGGAAATCTCCCTAAGGATAGCTGTCATGAAATCTCATCGGTATCGCCGACCATCCTACCAATTTTCGAGCAGCATTGAAGAAAAATTACTGAAGTGACTAAAAATTTGAAGTCTGGTTGTTTACCGGTCATATTTGAAAAAAGTGACAGCCAACCGGATCCTCTACTTTCTATGCACAGCTACGTATTTTGTGCAGCCATCTTGTTAAGAATGCGGATAACTCTATATCTTAAATTATAGTGAAGTAACACATGCCTACATGCTCAGTGACTCTTGGTACCGAAATCAGCATTTTGTAGTCAATTGCCGATATATGTAGAACCACCTTGTGAATAAATTTGCGTACCACACTCTCACAGTAAAGTATTTGTATTAGAGAATTTTTAACTCTATGGTGGAATGCGGAACCCCGCCAGTTGAAAATTGATCATGCATTCCTGCGAAAAAGGGATTAGGGCTAATCCTTTTTATATTATCATCCATGTTTATAAGCAAGTAGGTATTAAACAGTTGTATGTATTGAAGAATTTTTTAACTCTATGGCGGAGTGCGGATCCCCGCCAGTTTAAAATTGACCACGCATTCCTGCGAGGAACCGTTTAGAGTTATCCTGTTTGTATTTACATCCACGTGTACGAGCAAGTAGGCATTAAACAGTTGGTAAGACGAGAAATTAAAACCCATTTCGAAATTTCTACAAACCGTAACCCTCGTTTTCAAACTCGTGGCTACGCCATTGACTCTACGCTATAACCGCGGGCGATTACACCACAGAGCCGCTACCACACATATCTGATCAGTCATAACCGACAAACAACAGAAGACCAGCCAACCATTCTAGCTAGCAAATCAATACAATATACTTATATACAAAATATTCTTATTTCAGCCAAACAGAACAGCGATCAAAAATCATAACCTAAAGCCAGCCCAGCGCATAAGTAAGCACAGTGATAGACTGATAGATATCACAAGAAAGCAAATACCAGTATACACAATTACACATTTTGCTCGTATATATGAAATGAACAAACGTACATAAATATATATGTACGTACCCATCATAAGCCAATCCAAAGTCCAACGATAACCCAACAAATGGAACGACACAATGTCTTACTCCCATGACGATCACGAACAAAACTATGATAATACATATTTCTAGGTGCCCACTGCACACGGGTTCCTAGTTAGAAGGGAGCCAGGTGGTTCAACACCTTAAAAAATTTGCATCAGGTGAAAACGTTCCAGCCATATTGGTAAATTATGTAAAATAACCGCAAGCCCCTCCAAAAAATTCATGCCCGCAATCCAGAAATTTCTGACAGGATTCGCAATGTATAATAGTAAGAATAGCTCAACAATAGAGAAAAACGCAAGTTTAGTATATATTTATAAATCCTTGTACCAAATTTTCATTTTGTGCCAGTCCGGTGCGCATCCGGTTTAATGTATATATGACAAAAACCGATAGTCGTATCCAGTTCCGGTGTCCGATGATAACCTACCGGTTGCCCGATATTTATTGTGGTGGTTCCAAATGTCGTAAAACTGCTTTAAGAGGTGAGCGTATTTAACGTGATATCACGATTTCAATTTCTGGGCAAATCAACAAATTCAAGTTTTGACACACAGAAGTAAAAAATAAAAATTCGAGCTAATAATTCTAATTAACTAGAAGATTTGGGTTCCAGTTTTTTTACTCTTGGCATACTGTATGTATTGGAAATCAGCCATAAGCGCGTATAGCGCATATAAAAGTTTTTGAGCCTAACTCGCGAACCGTTAGGGTTATCGCGAGGAAATTATCATCATTTGACTCAGCGCGCGAAACTGCGTCGAATGATGCAAAAATTTTAAAAATTTTGACAAAAAATTTTCGATTTTAACGGGGGCACCTTAGGACCTTAAAAATCGAATTTTTCAAAAATTCAAATTTAGGCGTGCAATAATCTGGGGAGGTCATGAGAAGCTAAAATATGTAAAAAATTTTCAAAATCGAACCATTTTGGGCAAACGCGAACTGGGGGGATAACGGAAAAGGCCCTTAACCGTTTCCGCCTGCTGTCGTGGTCGTGATACTCCATACGACTACAGAGAAAACCACAACATAAGCAAGCATATATCACACTTTAAATTACTAAATTTTTTCATTCAAACAAAACGATCCAGAATACCCTCCACAAATTTAGTAGCCCAATAAACACAATTAATACAACCTACACAAATTCAACTTTCTAACAAACGGGAAGCACTAACAACTGGTTACGCCAAAAACGGAGCTGAAACCATTCGATAAAATTTAAACTATGTTAACTACAAATGTTCAAACCGAGGGCAAAACATAAAGACATGAAGTAACAACTATAAGATATATAGGTTGCCAAAAATCGGGTTAAACCAATTAAATAGAAATTAATCATACGTATATGTATATTAAATACGTATGTACAGGAGATGGTCAGTTATTTACATATATATTTGACTTACGTATATGGTTCAACTAATCCAAAAAGCTATCTAATTAGGAAATATGACAATTGTCAAATGCCAAATATTTTTCCACAGTTGCCATTCAAAAAATCAACACCACCGAACAATACACAATACCACCTTGACTACGAAACAATACCCTTCTTTAATACCGCGCTATATCCTGATATTTTGCGCAAACTTTGTCTAAAAGCAAACCACAAAAATCAAGCATTCACTAATTACGTAAATGTGTACATAATAAAAAATTTAAATCCCACCATAAAATCCCCGCCTACTTCAAACCGTAAATAACACAAACCTACTTTACGTATGTATGCAAGCTACAGTCCGAACTCTAAACAACCAGCCAAGTTCACAAGAGCTACTTGAGTTTTTTTTAACTTCACTTAAAATAAAACTAAAAATGCCAGGTTTTCGTACACAAATGGCACAAAAAATAGCTGAGACGATTGTAACAATATATATGTACGTATAATATAATATGTACATATGTAATCATTAATTTTATACACTACACAAAAGCGCAAACAAAAGGATGGGAGACTTTCCTTGCGATCTTTACCCAAGGGATTGAGGAACTTACCCCAACAATTCCCCTTTCGAAATTTTATTGAACGTAACCCGCGCTTTCCAAAATCTTCGATACGCCCCTGCTACCGTCGCATTACAGTATATGCGTGTATATACCAACATGAAGACGACAGTAAAATCTAACTAAGACAAGGACTAAGATACACAGTCAGACTAGAACAACCTGCAAATCCATCTCTGGCGGCACACACAGGTTGCCCCACAAGTACACTCAAGGACTTTTTCCGTTAGTTCATTTAGAACGACAATAGATAGTAGTCGCAGTAGGTCGGCTAAAAATGTCAACCAACAATTGCCAGCAATGTTCGCTAAATATACGTCTATATATACATACATACAGGCAAACATAAGTATAATACGCATATATATTCCAGCCCAAGCTTCTGTGATAAGAAGACGGTATCGGATGCAAAATGAAACCCACGGCGTAAATAAAAAGTTTAAAAATGGGCCAGAAAATACTGTGTCTTGGTCTTTTCTGGTGTTGCTGTTCCCCGCTCTGCCGCCAGCCGGCGTTTGTCCAAAAAAGTAGTCAGCTTTTGAAAATTTTTGTGTTGCATCGTCATAAACCTACTTTAAAGACAGCTAGAAGGAAGTCAACTGTACAGTATACGTACGCACGTGTAAATTGCTATCGTACAGAATACAACCAGAAGTCAACACTGAAGCCCGCCTACTGAACCTAATTAACTAGCGATTAGTTTAGTTTCATAAGCGTGCTAATATCATCATTCGTACCATTAGGCGGTGTTAAAATTTTTCTTCGGGATGCGGGCTTTTCGGTGGAATGCGGCCGCCACCCCACCCCCTACGGCCGCTCCGTATATATAACCTACGCTACGCATTTTCCCAAAAAATTTGATTTCCTGATCAATTCCATTATGCATATCAGTGACAATAATTCGTAGTCGACTCATTACGCATCTGTCACGTTGTAGCGCAACTCGTTCAAACGCACTGTTTTAGCTAAAATTCAGCTGCGACACTGGAAACACATTGCTAATAAATCATACAAATGTGAAAACGTAAAAGGTCGAACAAACCAAAACAAAATAGCATTTTGCTTGCATTGTAGAAAGAATAACGACATTTCAATACATATGTTTTTCAAAAATACATTATGCCACAATCAGTATATATATGTTGTAGGCCAATCCGGTACTCAGGCCAATTACCAATTGGCCGGCCTTGGCCAATCTGCTATTCTAAGCAAATAGCAGGTTGGTCTAGGCCAAAATAGCACATTGGCCTAGGCCAAAATAGCACATTGGCCTAGGCCAAAATAGCAGATTGGCCTAGGCCAAATATCGATTGCGAGATATAGCACAACAAGTGATGGAAAACCAACGCTGATTGGCGATCAGTTTTGCGTCTGTCCAAATAAATCTGATTGGTCTATAAGTGCAATAGCAGTTTAACCTAGGCGAAACTGCTATTACGCAAAATGGCAGATTGGCCTACGACATATATACGTATATGTGCAAAAAACCGAAGGCCATAAAACAGCTGCATAAGCGTCAAGACAAAACCAATAACAAAGCATACGAGACAATATTTACAGCTGTCCAAATCACTGGTAATGTACCGTGCGGCGGATGCCAAACGTTTTGCCCATGCCGATTCCAGTTTTAATACACGACGCTTAAAGAATCGTTACGATTACTACATTACACCATAATAACAGCGAAGACTTGTCCCCTAACATAGTAACAACCATAAACTGATGAAATTTTAACAACGAACGGTTAATTTCAATTTCATGAGAACGGTTCGTTTCATTCAGTGTTGTTTTAAACACAAAGGCGAGAGACAACAGTTTCATGATGAGAATTGGCTAGCAGTCGTAGGTGAACTACATGTGTGGAGTGAAGCTGAGATTCGCTTACTGGATAAAGTTCTAATGCTTAATCTATGTGCTAATTAATTAGTGAGAAAATTTAGAGCAACATATTCAAGTGTTCCCTACTTATCGAAAAACACTTAAATGTTATTATATGCAATTTAACTACGTAATAGGTACGCTTATTAGCGGGCAACTATATAGCTAATTTACCGGTGTGGTAAGCTCTCGGATTCGTATTTAGATTCCCCATATATAATACCCAATACTATGTAGTGTTACACGCTGCCAAAAACCAATATTTAATAAGATAATGTTTTCGAATGCTATAATTAGCCCGAGTACGGCTAAATAACATGTAGCACACAAATTTTTAAGTACTCCAAATTATATGTGCGAGTTGCGAGATTTAAATTTCTCATGCCGGAAAACCCTAAAGCCAACGGAGCGCAAACGCTAATAAAAATGGTAACATAGTTTGGCATTTCGCTGGCTTAATTTCGATATGGAGGCTTTTTCATAGGTAACCCAGAGTTCATCCCGGGAACAATTGGTGAGTCGTCGGGGCTTTTTAAAAACTCTAAAGATAAAAAGAGGCTTAAAATTTGGGATATCGTAGAAGTTTTGGAATTATCAGCTAATATTTGGTCCATATTTTCAGGAAATTGTTTGCTTACATTTGTTATTTCGATGCTTATATGTAGATGGGCTAACCTATTGTTTTGTCTTTTCATTTTTATAAGCACGTATAATTCCGAAACAGGATGATTTTCGAGTGGAGGGCGCTTTGGCTGATTTCTAGTTCCAGGAAGAACCGAAACCCAGAATAGTGAAATGTCAAAGCATTCTCCAACTGCCTTAGTTGGCACAGATATTTTAGTTACGTAATAGATGAATACGTATTAATTTAATCTTTTCATTAATCTTTTTTGGAGATCTGTAAACATTTCATTTAGATTCCTCACACCCAAAAACGCTATAGTACTGAAATTAGATCGTTTGTAAAGCTGAAACCCTAATAATCAGTAAATGCTAATTTAGCTCAACCAATTATGCAAATTAGCCTGTACCAAATAAACGGCTACCATTTTTCAAACTACATCGCAAGGTTGAACACAACAGAATACGTTTTCAATGAAAAATCCTTATAAAAATCCGTTCAGTGGTTCCTGATATTATCGTCGGGCGGACATCCATTTTTGACCCCGGTGCACAATATATAAAACTCTTCCCGAGACTCCGAGGTTCGCTCAGAATTTCAATTCGCTCAATAACTGATAAACATATAGATAAAACACTCGATATACAAATTGACATGACCAGAACGGTCAAAAAACACTATGCAATGTCTTCTTATGAAGTTATTTCTATATATTTTACAACAATTCCTCGGCCTAACGTTAACCACGACATCGAAGTTTTTCCCGAATCAGAATCCGTAACCTTGCATGTTGCAATTTTCAGTTATATCTATAATTAATAATTTGTTTCAGAATATCCACGCGCAATACCAGCCGCATAACTTTATTCCAATCCAAATCCGAACCGCCAATCTTTGCTGAATCCGAACCGCAAATTTTTGCCGAAACCAAATCCGAACCTTTGTTGCCGCCCTGACAGACTAACACAAACCAAACCAGTGTTTAACTTGCAATAACGAATATATTTCTAGGTATTGAATTGTTTCACTTTGTGGCCACTTCTGGTTTTTATCTTTGTCGACTAAATTGGCATGTTTCCAGTTCTGACCAACATCTAAACTCCCAGTTCTGATTAGAACACGAATTTATGCTTTGTGTAGCTACATAATGGCCACAATAAAATCATCACTCGCTGGTTTACTCTGGTGCAAGTTTACTAACAATAATGGCCCCACTGACATTATATACATATACGTGTCAGGGTGGCAACAAAACTTCGGATTCGGATTCGGCAAAAATTTGTGGTTCGAAAACGGATACGGTTGTAAAAAAGCTGAATTCGAAAGCCAAATCCAACAATGCTCGGCAATATGTTTTTCAGTTTCAAACAATAAAAATTTTAAATATATAACTTGCTATATTAATAAACAATTTTTGTTTCAGGTCACAAATTTCGAAACTGAGGTCGGGCACAAAATCTATTAACGTTTAAAAGTTTTTCGGCTGTCATTGCGTTGATATTCTTAAACAAATTATAAATATATATAATAGAAATTGCAACGTGAAAGATTCGCAATCAAATTCGGCAAATTAGAAATGGATTCGGATTCTGTCAAATCGTGGATTCGGCGCCACTCTGATACGTGTATATGCTTAGTTTCGGTGTGAATTGCCCGAAGGATAAAACCGGAGTCAAAGGCTCCTAGAACGGACGCCAATACCATCTTGAGCCAATGCATATATGTCTGCAAGAATCATTTTTCAAAAATATCCGCTCATTGTCCCATAAACCAGGGTGATAACAAAGGTTCAGATTCGGATTCGGTTGTGACAAAACCTAATCCAACAGCCGAATCCAACCATGTTCGGCACTATGTTTTTCAGGTTTAAACAAAAATTTTAAATTACTTATATTAATAAAAAAATTTTGCTTCAGGTCACAAATCTCAAAACTGAAGTCAGGTAACGAGATACATTAATGTTTAAAAATTATGCGGTTGACACTGCGTTGATATTCTCAAACAAATTATAGATATAACTGAAATTTGCAACATGTAAGATTCGAATTCGGATTGGGATTCGGCAAATTAGCAATGGATTCGGATTCGAATTCGGTCAAAATAGTGGATTCGGTGCCACCTTGCCATAAACATGTTTTGGTTGAAAAATAAAAACCTTATACGAAGCAATGTTTTCTAAATATTCTGTACCGTAAAAATGAATACAAGTAAGTAAACGTTTTGTACACACAGCCTTTTCATCATCGAACGAAATACCAGTTTTATCAAACTCTTCAAGACACAACTACTCAAATATTGCATATTTTTTAAATTTCGACCGCTTGTCCCTTAGTAACCTGGGCTGGGACTAGAACTCGGGGCGCCCTTTACCAAATTACGTAAATATATACATACATTTAATACGTATATCGATGGATTATATCGTACGTCGCAATTTACTATAATATATTCATAACAAAAATCCCACTATATAGAGGTGGAGTAGACAACCTAACCTCCTTTTCGAAATATCAATATTTACAACATTGTAATTTGTAAAATCAAAAAATATACCTTCGTATATATACATGCATTGATATTTTGAAATACGTAACATAAAACATTGTAATAATATAATACCTATCTTATTGTACGTATTCAAAATAAAAATTTAAAAAATTAAAACAACTCTAATCCGCTGATTGCTACTGCATGCACAAAAAATAACATTTCTTCCATATTTTACATATTTACCTACACCAATATACATCTTAAAAGGAGAAATAACTATGTGCATACGTACGTAACTACGTTCTTAAATGTTTTTCAGTATGTACGTACCTTCCTAACATATGTATGCATGTGTATGTCGTAGGCCAGTCTGATATTCAGGCTAACTACCAATTGAATAGGGCCAATCTGCTTGCTATTCGAAGCAAATAACGACTGAGAGATTTCGCAAAACAGTGATGTAATACACCGCTGATTGGTTAACTGTCTGATTGGTCTATAAGTTCGATAGCAGTTTAGCCCAGGCCATACTGCTATTAGATAAGCAGATTGGCCTAGGCCAATAAGTAATTGGCCTGAATAGCAGATTGGCCTACGACATGTAAACGCATACTTACAAGTCTATATATATTGCACAAATTATTTTACGTTGTCGTTATGAAACATGTCGAACAAAGTAGCATATTGCTAGTAAAAAATTTCGGCTGCAAATAAATGTTCAATCGGAGTTTGCCTGTGAGTTATAAGTAAGTACGCATCATATTTAAGGAAATAACCAGCTAATCATATTTAAGGGCATAAACAGCTTTATACTTATTTTAAGTTCTCGATTTGGAAGCTTATCTGATAGCAGTTAGTTGTTGAACGAAGCGAAACTCGCAAATCGTTTTGTTTTGTACTCGGGGGTCGAAAGGTGGATGTCCGTCCGTCTGTCCGTTCGAAAAGAATCTCAGAAACCGTTTAACCGATTTTGAAAAACTGTTTTGTTTGAAAGCTTTTCCCTGGCCCCTGGGGTGTTAACCTCGCATTGGGTTTAAAATTTTAAGCCGTTTATTAGCTACAGGCTAATTTCCATAATTGGTTAACCATAAATAAGTATTTTTAGTGTATTTCACTAATTATTGGGGTTAAAAGCAATCTAATTTCAGTACTACAAGATTTTTGGGTAAGAGAAATCGGAATAAATTGTTTATAAACCTCCAAAACCGATAATATTCAATACGTAGTTAACTAATAGCTAATTTGCATACTACCTTAATTAGTTACGCCTAAATAGAGAATTTTTAAATCAATCCTCTGATTATTAGGGTTTACGAGCAATCAAATTCAGCGCTAGAGCTTTTGAATACTAGCAATTGGAATAAATTCAATATAAACCTTCATGACCGATGATTAAATAGTTAGTTAACAGCTAATTTGAACAGTACCTTAACTGATAAGCCTAAATTAGGACTTTTGAATGTTTTTCTTCGCTGTTTATTAGGATTACTGAAGGGTTTCTGGATGCGAGCAATCAAGAATAAATTGTTTATAAACCTCCAAAACCGATCAATGAATATATAGTTATCTAAGAATTAAGCTGCATATTACATTAATTAGAAAGTACGTGAGTTAACTATCCGTTTGTGCTTTATTGTTAGCAATATTCAATTCAGCACCACCTCGTGTGATAAATTATGCTTTAGCCCGGTTGAGAAATTGCGAAAAGTCACGTAGAGATAAACCCAAATAAGGAAAAACCCACTTGCGAGGAAAAAGCTAATGATATTTGCTGGATTCTTAATTTTCAGGACCTAGTTGCTTTGCATAAGGTAAAAAAACTAAGCACGTTGATCAAGTTATTCGCTCAAAATTGCACTTCAACCCCCCAAAATCAGCATTACGCAACAAAAGGAGAAAAAAATTTTATATATATTTGCAAACTGGATTCGTAGGTTGATTTTAGGCCCCAGTTGATTTTATGCCGGAACCAACCAATAGCAAATGACTGCTATTTCGTAAAAGTCAATTTTTATAAGCAAGAATAGCCAGTTTATTCAGAAGTACACATTTTTCCAACAAAAGACATACACACACTTATTTTCAAGGTGCAACCGGAAGCAGTGACTACAGGACTCCTTTCCGTTTGAGCCGTAGCCAGATCTCCAGCTGCACCTTGCTACTTTCCTAACTGAACATTCGGTTAACCAAGTTCAGTAAAACTTAGAGTATGAATTTCAATTTCGTACCAAATAAATACCAAGTTAACCCTGCAGATACTGTACGTAGGTAATTCGATAATTACGCACTAAATCGAAACCCAACTAATGCTCCAACACCTGGCCCTTCCCATCTTTTACTCACTTAGCGTCGGCGACACAAGACTTCTGTCTCCGGATCGTCCTGCGATCACAGCGTCAATCTCTGCAGCAACATCGCTGTCAGTTTGTGTAATCGGTGGGGGATCACTATTCGATCTCCGGCGAACATGGCATACAGTCCGTCGTAATTCTTGTATAAAATCCTGCCTCAATGTTGGTTTTAGCGACTCAGAAGCAGCCAGTTCTTCTGTAGTTTCGCTGTACGTGTTCGCCGAGCTCCCATCAAGCTGTGATTGTTCATTGCAATTTGTAGCAGTTTGCGGTACAGTACTGGCAGTGGTCGAATCTGATAATGTTGTAGATGGAAAGGATGATGATGATGTATTCGCTGTGGCTGCTGTTGATGTGACCGCACCTAACGTCTCGCAATGTGTCATTAAAATGCGTTTGTATTTCCTATTACTAAAGCTCCTGAAAGAAAGTAATTCGTACAGTTGCATCCGGGTCCAGGTATTCCCAGTTGCAGCCAGGTCCAGGTATTCTGAGAACTTTCGCTAAAAATTTGCGGGTTCGGGTGTGTATTTTCAAAAAACAAATTGATTGCAACTCTAGTAATCCGATCAATAATACACAGCAATCTATCCCAGGCGCATAGATGTACATATATACGTACGTACCACTCGTGTGAACTGGGAGTCACAAGGTGAAAATACCACAACACCTTCGTTTAATTTTCTATAAAACCTAAACTTCCAATGAAAAAATCAGTTAACAAAAAAATTTCGCCTTCGTTCGTTCGTGTCTTTTAACAATTGTCCAGTGCACTGTATGTATGCAAGCTGGCAGCATACGGTCGACAAATATAGTCGACGAACAATGCGGTTGGAGGCGAACTGCGTCGCGCAATGGTAGAGTTTCGCTTAAGGATCCGTAGGCTGAGAGTTCGATCCCCTCTCAGGAGGCCCACTTTTCCAGCTTCTTTGTAAATAGGTCTGATGTCCCGGTTCCTATCCAGATTGACATATGCTAAAGCGGTAAAATCATGAAAGAACCAAGATACATGTGCATGTTGAGGTTCTTGTAATACACAAACACAGAAAACTCAGCAGTTGATTGTGCGGCGGCGTGGCTCAATGGCTAGCGAGCTGCTGGACTGATAATTTGCCGACTGAGTTCGAAACCTCTGGGAACGTCCATCATTTTCAGCTGCTAACTCAAAAATAAAGTCGGTGAACAATAAATATGCGCCTTCTTGTCCGTTGCAAGTAAAGCACGCTTTTATATCGTAGTTTGTTACTTATAACTTTAAGCCGCACTTGCTTTCCCTGCTCTGCAAACAAGGTCTGGTATGACCAAAAAGTATATGGCTACCAAAATTTCCAATAAACCGCACAAATAGGCTTCTGTGCAAAATCATAGCAGTGCAAAAATCTGAAGGCCCGTTTCCGCCGATTTCGGAGCAAAAACTGTTAGTGGCTTTTAGATTTGTTATAACTATCAGGTATCAAACACCTGGTATAATTCCCAGTGTAAAATACCAAAAGTGTTGCGATCAATTGCAAACCCAGAGGTCACACGCACTAACTCCGGAAACTTTTTTTACTAACAACACTAGCTACGAATTCTTATGGTTTTATAGAGGTGTTCGAGTAATGTTTTGACTTTATTGCTCATGTCATTGGCAATCACAAACTGACAATCATGCGCTCCCCAGGTGACAAACAGCTTTATAAATGTTCAATTTGTATCTTTTTGCATAATCAACAGACTCTATGGTAGTTGTAGGGAGTAGTTGTTTAATAACCATGGGCGCATCATAGATCACAAGATTTTCCCACAAAATGCCGATAAATTTTTAACATTTCGTTATAAAAAGGCTGAATAACATTTATTTTATAAAAATTAAAATTGAATGTCATTTTTGTTACCAATAAATAAAAATAACATGAGCAAAACTTTTTGAGCGAAGCGAGCGAGAAGGCCGACGTGCTATAGTATACAAATATTGAGCTTTCAGATTTGACACCCTCTAGTCTCCCCCTCCCCCAACTGATCGGCTTGGAGGATACTAAATGCCGTCACTTAATATGCGTTGCACAACTTACTTATGTTTTCAAGAACACAATGGCATATCCAATAATTTCTGCCATGGCACTGAGCAATGTACATTAAAAACCCAAAAAACTACACTATTTTAACACTTTGAATTTGTACAGGATATTCTCCTATGCCTATGGTATGTAGTCCGACTAGTGCAATAAAGCAGTTCTAATATCGGATTGCGATAAAAGTTTTGGCCAATGTTACTTTTAAAGGCTATCCAATTTGCCCGGGACAGAAATGTACCAGGTGTACATTCAAAAAATATAATTGGGACAGCGGGACAGTTGGGACTGATGAGACAGTGCGACAGATGGGACAGATGGGACAGCGGGACAGTTGGGACAGATGGGACAGGTGGGACAGTTGGGACATGATGGGACAGATGGGACAGATTTGACAGCGGGACAGTTGGGACAGATTGTACAGTTGGAACAGTTGGGACAGTTGGGACAGATGGGACAGATAGGACAACGGGTGAGATGGGACAGTTGGGACAGTTGGAACAGATGGGACAGTTGGGACAGATGGGACAATTGGGACAGATGGGACACTTGGAACATATTGGACAGATGGGACACTTGGGACAGACGGTACAGTTGGGACAAACGAGACAGATGGGATCGTTGGGATAGATGGGACAGTTGGGACAGATGGGACAATTGGGACAGTTGGGACAGATGGGACAGATGGAACAGATGGGACAGTTGGGACAGATGGGACAGTTGGGACAAATGGAACAGGGACAGATGGGACAGATGGGACACGTGGAACAGTTGGGAGACAGATCGGACACTTGGGACAGATTGGACAGTTGGGACAAACGGGACAGATGGGACCGTTGGGACCGTTGGGACAGATGGGACAGTTGGAACTGATGGGACAGTTGGGAAAGATGGGCAGATGGGACAGTTGGGACAGTTGGGACAGATGGGACAGTTGAGACAGATGGAACAGTTGGGACAGATCTGACAGTTGGGACAGATGGGACAGTTGGGACAGATGGGACAGTTGGGACACTTGGGACAGATGGGACAGTTGGGACAAACGGGACAGATGGGACAGATGGGACAGTTGGGTACAGTTGGGACAAACGGGACAGATGGGACAGATGGAACAGATGGGACAGATGGGACAGTTGGGACAGTTGGGATAGATGGGACAGTTGGGACAAATGGGACAGTTGAGACAAACGGGTCAGATGGGACAGATGGGACAGTTGGGACATATGGGACAGTTGGGACAGATGGAACAGTTGGGACAGATGGGACAGTTGGGACAGATGGGACAGTTGGGACAGTTGGGACAGATGGGACAGTTGGGACACTTGGGACAGTTGGGACAAACGGGACAGATGGGACAGTTGAGACAGATTGGACAGATGGGACAGTTGGGACAAATGGGACAGTGAGACAAACGGGACAGATGAGACAGATGGGACAGTTGGGACAGTTGGGACAGATGGCACTGGTGGACAGTTGGACAGATGGGACAGTTGGACAGATGGAACAGTTGGGACATTTGGGACAGATGGAACAGTTGGGACAGACGGGACAGCTGGGACAGATGGGACAGCTGGGACACATGGGAATAGGCCCATGTTACTATAAAGGCCGTCCCAATTGCCCTGTACACAAATATACCCGGAGTGCACACTTATGCGCTAATGTTTACATATACACAGGCATATATATTTACGTAGGTATATATAATATGTATACATATATATACATATACACACATAATGTGTGTATAGTTATGTGTATATATATATGTATATATGTAATATATACACATATAAATACATGTATATACACATGTATATATACACACTTATATATACATATATCGGTCCCATCTGTCCCAAGTGTCCCAACTGTCCCAACTGTCCCATCTGTCCCATCTGTCCCAACAGTCCCAACTGTCCCAACTGTCCCAACTGTCCCAACTGCCCCATTTGTCCCAACTGTCCCATCTGTCCCATCTCGCTGTCCCAACTGTCCCAATCGTCCCAACTGTCCCATCTGTCCAAACTGTCCCATCTATCCCATCTGTCCCAACTGTCCCATAGGTCCCAACTTTCCCATCTGTCCCGCTGTCCCATCTGTCCCAAGTGTCCCAACAGTCCCATCTGTCCCAACTATCCCATCTGTTCCATCTGTCCCGCTGTCCCAACTGTCCCAACTGTCCCATCTGTCCCATCTGTCCCGCTGTCCCATCTGTCCCATCTGTCCCAACTGTCCCATCTGTCCCAAGTGTCCCAACTGTCCCATCTGTCCCCTCTGTCCCAACGTCTCATCTGTCCCAACGTCCCAAGTGTTCCAACTGTCCCATCTGTCCCATCTGTCCCAACTGTCCCATCTGTCCCGTTGACCCGTCTGTCCCAACTGTCCCACTGTCTCATCTGTCCCAACTGTCCCGCTGTCCCAATTATATTTTTGGAATGTACTCCTGGTACATTTCTGTCCCGGGAAAAATGGGACGGCCTTTAAAGTAACATTGGCCACTGTTATGATGCATTCAATGCTATTAGCGAAAGCTAATGCACCTGCACATTTTTTACTTGTAATATTAATTGAGGATTACAAAACTGCGCGCATATTAAATTGCATTAAAGCGCGTTTTTTATGCACGCAGTTGCAATTTCGCATTCAATGAAGCGTGCAATATGAGCCGCTGTCTACAGCGAACGCAAAGGTCGTCGTTCTGAACGAGTGCAATTTACGATTATGCGAGTTTTAATGTCGAAACTTTTTGTTTTTTATACAAGCAATGTTTTATTTTCGTATAAAAACAAAATTGGTAAGGTTTTCATTTGTTATAAAACAGTATCTGACGCCGGGAGCGGATATCCGGAAATGAAAAATGATGAAATAACCTCAATTGAAGATTGGTAACCTCACGTCAAACCTGTTGTATATATTTTAAATTTTCAATCCACAAATCGAAATCTATCTTCGATGGTTTAATTTCGGTGATTGTCAATTACTATACTAATAAAATCTATTTACTTTACCGCCATTTTATAGTAAAATGCTTAATTTTCACCGACCAAATTTTAATATCGGAATTTTTATATTCCGGTATAAATTTACCGGAACCGGAAGGTAAAAAATGTTCGGAACCGGAATTCCGGTTGCAACCTGTCGGATATTTATTCGAAAAGAAAGATATCTCAATATGCGGTGCAATTTACCAGTTTGTAACTTTTAGGATGAAAACTTTTTATTGATTCATAAGTAATGTTTTTATTTTGGTACCAAAACAATTTCTTTCGTTTCCGTAAATTCAAATGGTCTAATTCATGAACTACTTAACGTTTGTTTCCAGTTCATACGTATTTTTATGATACTGTAGTGACCTGAATAAGAGCGGGACTGATATTTATTTGGCCTCTCCAGCGGGTACCCCCCTTGTTATTCGGTTACGGACTGTTATTTATTTTCCACCAGCACTCCGCCACCCTTCCTTACTGATATATATCCGGTATTGCAACTATACGTTGAATTAAACGTTTTTGTCTTGCATCAAAAGCAAGAGCGATAATGCAATGTTATACTTTGGGATGTTATTTACATTCAAAACTTAAGTACGCTTTAAAGTTTTGAACTTAAGCTTATTTGGTCCTCTAGTCATTTATGTGCTAAAATTATAGGGGTGATTGACCTTTATGGACTCGAATTAGCGTTTAGGGACTCTATCCGCTTGATACTTCGAAAAACGGGTTAAACTTTTTTGTATCCTGTTCAAATCGTAACGGTTCCGCAATGTGAGAAAAATCAATTCATTTCAGATCAACTTTGTTGTTTGGTAAACGTACTAAATGACTTGCATAAATCATGGCATTTTTAACTTTGTTTCCGGATTAAGCGAATGTCACCTTTATTGCGGTTTTTTCTTTCGTTTTATAGTGTTAAAAGTAACAGTTTGTGCCTAGCAGCAGGTAAAAAAGGAAACGTGAGAGGCAATAAAAAGAGGCCCATGTATGGAATAGGGCCAGAACAGTAGTGTAAGCATATACCTAAGCGTAAGCGTAAGCCTTAGCCTAAGCGTAAGAATGAGTACATTCCTAAACCTAGGCCCAACCCTAAGACTAAGCCTAAGCGTAAGCCTAAGCCTAAGCCTAAGCGTAAGCAACAAAGTTAGTCTAAATATTAAATTGTCTCTATTACAGTCCGGCCATAAAACGATCCGGCCCTGTCCTATACATGAGCCAAATAAAGTTATAGTCAGAGAGTCTAATTTTAACTTTTTTCAAGTGTCGCACCGAGCACCATACGCTGGAATTAAACGCTGTTCTAAAAAGTGCGTCCGAGGGCAAAATCTTGCCTGAACATTTAAATCAAATTTTTCAAATTTTTTTAATTCAATCTTACAACACTGTTTTCAAAAGAAATAATTACAGTAATTGAGGGGAGTAAATAAGAGTCCGGCGACAATATTTTGAGCCTGAATAAATAGGAGTCTATTTTCTAGTAGAGTCCGTAAATAAATTTATAGTTTAAATGCACACTGTAGTGACCCGAATAAGAGAGGATAATAAGAAAGAATGGTCCGCATATTGAGTCCCAATCAGCAGGAGTCCGTATCGATAATAAGAGTCTGTAAGCGGATAGAGCTCCTGAAGCCTAATTAGAGTCCATAAATGTCAAATATCCCTAATTGTAGTGCATATTAAACAACTCCAGCACTAAATGCAGTTGAGTTCGAATCTTTAAAGCATACTTAAGTCTTGAAACTTTCTCCTAAGCATAAACTTGCGTTATTGCTCAAGTTTTTAATACAAGACAAATAATTGTTTAATTCAACGGATAATTGCTGTACCAAATATACCTATTTCAGTAACGAAGGGTGGCGAAGCGTGGGTTAAAAATTACAGTCCGTAACCGAGTAATAGGGGTACCCTCTGGAGAGGCCAAATAAATATCAGTCCCCCTTTTATTCGGGTCACTACAGTAGCTGCATCCGGGACCAAATTCATTTCAGTCCAGAATAAAATCCATTGCACAAAGTATAATGTTATCTATATTTATAGCAGCATACTCAAATGTTAAAAGTATATTCCTAAAGTAGTCAAACATAGAAGATGTCTGGCATAATTTAAGGTGTTATCCAATTACAGTAGCTGAATTCAAAACATACAACAGTGGAGATTTCTATGAGTTGATTAATTAACTCAAAGAGAGAATTAGTTTATTTTTGGTATTTTTAATAACAGTAAATATTAACTCACTCTGAGTTGATTTAATTCCGTATGAGTTCATTAATTAACTCAGAATGAGTTCAATTAATGCAGAATTCTGACTTCCGAAAGACCTATTCAGTGCTCAGGCTTATCGTAAATGCAACGTATTCTGATTTTTCTGGTATTTTTATTAACAGTTAATGTTAACTCACTCTGAGTAGATTTAATTCCGGATGGGTTGATTAATTAACTCAGAATGAGTTCCATCAATCCAGAATTCTGAGTTCGGAAAACCTAATTCAGAGCTCAGGCTTGTCAGTAAATTTAACGCATTCTGAGTTATATAAACAAACTCACTGAAATTTACAGTGATACATCTAAGCCTAAAGTTTAGCTTTTTCCTAAGCCTAAACTTTAACCTTGGAATGTCTGGCAAAGTGTACAACATACCGCTTAGGTGCTGCATAACATTCACGTGAACGCGGATTTGGGTTTTACCACAAAATGTATATGTAAAAAACATAATACCTTCGTTTGTTTAGCTTCTGTTATTAATTGTCGAACTGATAAAACAGCTTAAAGCTGATTTTTAACAAGCAAACCTGCAAACCCTTTTTAGTATATTTGGCATTACTAGCGGTGTATGATGGTGAAAGTATTTTGATCAAAACGAGTGTTATTTGCGTCTCATGCGTCCAAAGTTTACAGACGTTCGAACAGTTATTGACAGTTATTGACATCGCGACAATTCGTCGCCCGATGGGTAGTTATTCGTAGTCTTAGGCATTGTTAAGTCTTTTCTTAAGCCTAAGCGTAAATGATGTGAAGAAAAACACTCTTGTGCACTTTCCTCACACCATTTACGCTTAGGTTTAAGAAAATACTTTACAATGCCTAAGACTACGCGTAACCCAAAGTTTAAGCCTTTACCTAAGCCTACATCATAACCTAAACCTAAAAACCTTGACGTTAATAAATGTGGGGAAAGTAAGCAATCGAGTTCCGCAAACTGGGATACATTGCGTATGTGGAACTTAGATATAAGAAGGTTTAAGGTTAAACTTAGGCTTAGGCTTACGCATTAAGCATGAATTGGCGCCTGAGCCTAAACCTGTGGTGGAATAATACAAGTTACCACGCCAGGTTTTAAAAAACGTTCCAGCCATAAGGACTCTTCCACGTAGTGTGTAGCCTTAGGGTTGTGCAATACTCGCCGCGCGGCGCCGGAAGTCGCCGCGCGCCGGTGCGGTACACAATAAAATTGGTTAATTTAAAACTGTCCTATGCCACCGAATAAATTTTGCCTATATTTTTGTTAGCAACGCACAGGGACGCGCGGCGACGCTGCATACGTATTCATACGTCAGAAAACTAAACGGTGGTAAAAAAGCTCAAATATTTAAAAAAATTAAAACCGCTTACTGCCTCTGTCAGTAGTGTCTATTTTTTGCATAGTTTCGTTTCAAATTTGAAATTAAAAATTCCTGCAACGAACACGGCGCATATACTGTTTGTTGTTAGATGAAGTTTTTGTTTCAAAAATGTTTAATGTCGCCTATATATACTGCGGCAGCAAAATACAGCTTACAACTGTTGTCAGATGTAAAAAGCTACACGACCCTTTCCCGAACGAACATTTTCTATTTCATATCACATCTAATTTCGGCATTTGCTGTTAACTTTCCACCATGGCCGGATTATTAAGGTGCTGGGAGGCCCGGGGCAAATATGACTAACAACTAACAGCCCTTTTTTATTAACCATCATTAATTTATACATCAGAGCTTAAAATGGCACATTTTAAATGAAATATGACAACCTGAAGTACGAAACAAAATTTACGGCCCAGCGACTTCTAGATTTGCACAAGATAAGTCACTTACGATTCCACCGCGAGTCTAATTCACGTAGAGTTTCCGATTTGATGCAGATGAAACAAGATTCATAAGTCTATCTTGCTTCATGGATGTTAGCAATGGATTATCAATTAATTTAAGTTTTGAGAAACAACACTCGCCACTACAGTTGGAAACTGTAGGATGTTACCGCGTGTTTTTGAGGTTTATTATATTATGTAAAAATTGCCCGATATTCACGGAGTGCTTCGGCATATGGCCAACACTGCTGCCGTCTATCCTCACTGGACGTAGATTTAGTAAAATCCGACTTAAGTAGACTTTGTTTGGAACTACGCCGATTTAGGTTGCATTTCATTGTTACCGTTCGGACCTACGTAGGGGCAGACCCTATTGATTTTTGTTTATACTGTTTTCTTTTTTCTGAGGAATCCTAAGTTTCAGACATTTCAGTGAATAAAATTTCAAACACATTTCAGAAAATGTTCAGAAATAACAGTCTGGTATTCGAAACATATTTGTCTGGAGTCTGTACATTTTAGACAATATTCCTTGAATATCAGATAGTTTTTTGTGTGTAGCCCCTAAACTTGTTGCAGTCTAGGTCAGCCATGTTCCGGCCGGCTGTCTTGCAGCTGGTTAGAAGCTGCCTGTCTGATTTTAACAAGAAAACTTTGCACTTTTTGTTTACCTACCCATTTCTACATAGCGGCGTTTAAACCACACCGTTTACACAACAAAATGGGTTTGGCGAAACATTTGACATAATGCGATTAAAAGCAGTGCTGTGTGAATGATCCGCATTCCTTTTGTAGGTCTTCAGAGTACTTGAAGTGTCCTGACTACACCGGCCTTCGATGGCTGGTCGAAAACGGCAGAAACATACGACGAGGGGTGCGATAGGCACTTTTTCACTTTTTCCACTGCATAGCAAAACTCATGCCCCAATATAGAAAAATTTCGTCTAATTGGATTCTCACGTCGGATTACACTATGTAATACATTATTGGAAAACTTAAAATTTCTTACAAAGTACTTATAGATTGTGTTTTTGGCGTTCTAGTATAACATCCGGTTAGTACGGGGAGCTCGTCCTGCTTTGGGTTCTTTAAGGTTGATGGGATCAGAGGACGAAGCCCCAGAATAGGAACAGAAGTACCCATACTACACTACATACTCGGACGTTCTGTTGCAGAACGTTCTTTAAGAAAAAAGGCACTGAACGGTCTCCTTCATATTTCAGGTGTGTGATTAAAACATTTAACGCAAAACATGCACTGAGTTCTTGCTCGCTTCGGTGAGCAGGCTTCATTGAACATCCCGGCCTCGTTTCCCTCTTGGCATCAGACAAAGCTAGCTCGTATCCCATCCTAGACCGTAGCACAAATGGCTCGTGTGAAAAGACCATAGGCTAAACGTTTTTCTTCGGGACTGCAATAAAAGCTTAAGCTTTAGAACATTTTTTTGCTTTGGCTTAGACTTTGGCATATTATTAGCTCATTACGCTTAGGCTTAGAAATATGCTTATTCTACTGATATGGATACACATTGGCCGATCAAAATCAAAACGTTAAGTGTCCCAACCGGTTTTGGGCCATCTGCTGCAATCGTCTTTGGTTCGCCTAGCAAAAAACCGGTGTCTGTGTGTATCACAAACTAAATTCGTTTAAAAGCTTTGAATTTAATTCATTTTCAATTCGTTTGCAGTTAAACATTAAAAGAGTCAACGTGAACTAAAAATTCAGCGTATAATTATATATGATTTTAAATATTTGTAAAATATCTGACACCTCAAATAATGGCGCATCAACGGCAAACTGGTAAACGAAAAGATGCAAGAAAAATGACACCGATTCCTATGTCTCCAGTTACCGTGGCTCCTCTGGGAGGTAGGTTTTACCAAGAGTGGATGATATATAACATAACAAGAGTATGCAACTGGGTACATTCTGTGTACAACAGAAGGGACACTCTTGTAGTTGCCCCCCAAACCGTGACAGCTGACAAACACTGTTGCAATGCGGGGTATAAAGCATTGTCCATGTAAGTATACTCTTGATTTAAGTTTTCTGCCTCTTCAGATTTTTAGCAGTGTTCTGTACGCAGTTGACAACAAGAGTATGCAACTGGGTAGATTCTGTGTACAAAGAAGGGACACTCTTGTAGTTGCCTCCAAACCGTGACAGCTGACAAACACTGTTGCAATGCGGGGTATAAAGCATTGTCCGTGTAAGTATACTCTTGATTTAAGTTTTTTGCCTCTTCAGATTTTTAGCAGTGTTCTGTACGCAGTTGACCGCGATAATTTGAGGAGGGCATAGGCAAAACACAACGCGCAGTGATACATTTTATGCAACGTGTGTTTTGGAAAGTTGCACACTCTTGTACAAAGAAATTGTAGACGATGCTAATAAAATGCATGGTAAAAATAGTCATTTCGTTTTCTATTTTGTATGTTGTGCATGTAATCTTGACCCCGTAAAATGATGGAGGTATGGGGAAAAATGCAACGAGTACTGGTACATTGAGTGCCACGCATAATTTAATAAAGTTGCACACTCTTGTCTAAATGATCATTTATTACACTTTCGATGAGCTGCCGCTCCCGTCAACCCACGCAATTTGAAATCAAGGGCCCCTAAGCAGAGACAATCCAACATGGATCGAAACCAAAATGTTGCATTAAGAGATATCTTTCCACCATTATATCTCGCGCCCCTTGTTTGTTTTATAAATTTCTGAATTTGCCACAGTGTTTCATTGAATACCAAGTTGACTGCCAGACGTAATTCTGGTACTAAATCCCATAGCAGTATTTATAAAACATATCTGATGCCAAATTTTGGGTTTTAGAGTCCCGCCCGAGATTCTTTAGGTACTGGCCCTGCTTACAGGTTAAATTTCACACGACACCCCGTGATTTGATGTTGACCATTTCAGCTAGTCGAAGTACTCCTACTCAAGCAACTCATTATGATCGAAATTTAGACGGCGGTCAAAGATCCTTGAGCCATTCGTCTCTGGACGTAAACAGACAAGAGCCACTTTTGCAAGACTTTGCAATGATTAATTTAACGATGCCTAGGGAACGAAAGGTAAACAGAGACCGCACAACGACAAGAATTGTTGACTTGGATGATGGCCAATGTGTAGCACAGGGGCTTCCCGTTGTTCAAGATGGAAAACTTATAACCAGGCGTGCAGCGCCGCTATTCCTGTTTGACGGCAAGGAATTCCGCTGGTTTTGTAGGAAAAATTACAAGCATAATTTTGGTTGGCAAAACTGGAAAAGTGAAAAATTCAGACGCTTGAATGTTCCCTGGTTTGGTAGGGAAAGCTGTAGATTTAGGAGGGTCCAAAACTAGTAAAAGTGAAAAATTAAACATAGGTTTTGGTCTGGTAGGGTACGACTGATTTTGGTTGCTTTGTTTGAAAAATTGGGATGTGTGGTTCGGTTTGAAAACAACAAAGTGGAAAAGCGGAAAATTCAAACGTAGGTATATGATTTCTTCGGGTCTGTAGGAAAAATTTGGGTTTTTACTAGGTCTGGTAGTGAAGAAACCGTTTCGTTGGTTTGTTTGAAAAACTGGGATGTGTGCTTCGGTTTGAAAACAACAAAGTGGAAAAGCGGAAAATTCAAACGTAGGTATATGATTTCTTCGGGTTTGTAGGAAAAATTTGTGTTTTACTTGGTCTGGTAGGGAAGAAACCGTTTCGTTGGTTTGTTTGAAAAATTGGGATATGTGTGCTTCGGTTTGGAAAACTGGCAGAACGGAAAATTAAACCGTAGGCAGGTATATTATTCCTTTTGGTTGGCAGTAAAAGTTAGAGGTGTAGACAAGGTTCGGAAACCGGGAAATGTGGATAGCTAAACGAACAGGTTTTCTCTAGGTACCTGGTAGCAAAGGAATAGTTTGGTTGGTCTGGCTGGAAAATTAAAATGTGTGGTTCGATTCGGAAAACGGGAAAAGTGGAAAATTCAAGCCTTCTTACGTGTATAATTCCTTTTGGTGGGCAGGGAAAGTTAGAGGTGTAGGGAGGTTCGTAAAAGAGAAAATTGGAAAATTTAAAACGTATAGGTTTTCCTTAGTTAGATAGGGAAAATCTGAAGCGTAGGTTTTGTTTTAAAAATGGGAACAGTAAAAAAATTTAAACGCCTAAATTTTCTAAGCCAAAATTATCTTGTGATTGTTCCTACCAAACCAGCGGAGTTCTTAGCCATCATACAGGTGTGAAAACGCTTCAGATTTCCACTGCCAAACTGTGAAAAATTACGCGTATTTTTTTCTGCTTTTCAGATTTTGCGCTTCAAATTTTTCCTACGAATCCTGATAATATCTATTCGTTTAAATTCCGACAATTTTGAAACAGCTAAAATACTGAATTAGTTTTGAGCAGTTTGTGCTTGAGTTTATGACAACAGCTTAGTGCAGGTGGCGTGGGGAGTCGGTAGCCCCCCCATTCTGCTTAGTATCCATTCAAATCGCCTGGGAAGGGGTCACACAATTTGCCTTAATGTAAATGCGAAAGATTTTGGCGGGGAGGGGGGGTTCATAGTAGGGGGAAGGAAGACGCGGTAATTCCCCATCATACTTAGTATACCTTCAAATCGCAGGAGGGTCCCACTGTGGTTGTGTTGTGTGGAAGGATGTCTGTTATCGCATAATAGCTGTTAGTTCTATATTGGAGTTTCAAATTTGATTATCTGGTTTAAATTTGGAGCTCTCCTTAGAGTAGGTCTGTTATTTATTTTTAACCTGCCCTCCACCGCCCGTCGTTAATGATACAGTCGGTTTTGCAACCATTCGTTGAATTAAACGTTTATTGATCTTGAATCAAAACCTTAGCGATGATGTAAGGATATACTTAGGAATATACTTTCAAAAGTTAAGTACGTTTTAAAATTTAATAACATTCCGGAACAGAATAACAACGAGGAGTATTCTCTGAAAGAGGTCACTGCAATTGGCTAATGCTTAGACAAAGGCTTCTGCTTATACTTAAGCATAGGCAAAGATTGTGTTAAGTCTAACGATATACCTAAATGACGAGGAAAACGTACAAGAGCAGCTTAATTCTTTGGATATCTACCATGATTACTAAAGATTACTATATTTTAGAATACATCAACACCTACCATTCCATCATCAACATCCGGCTGGAGAAGGGTACGTTCCACGATCGCTGGTACGAAGTTTTGAATGTGACTCTGCGCAACCTAAAATATTTGTGCGGGATTCAGGAACCCTTGAAATGTCGAAAATTAGACTATTTATAATATAAAATACGATTTGCATACTGCATCTAGACTTCGAATAGCTATGTAAATTATTTTGATGTAAGGCTTTTGGTCGAACTCTGAAATGAATCGGTCGTATGAAAGCAAATGTTTTCACTATTTCGGGTTCATAATTTTGTCAACGGTGCCGCAAAATATGCTTGTAGCCCACGGCTATCACGAGGTCAATTTCAAAACGAGCACATGATAGCCCTGGGCTATAAGAGACTTCTCGTATAGCCCAGGGCTATCACATGTCGGCGCTTTCCTCGAAACTCATGATAGCCCTGGCCTATCACAAAATTTCACCTTGTATATATATTTATATTCATAATACACACCTCGTGATATAGCCCTGGGCTATAGCATATTTTGTAGCACCGTTGACAAAATTATTGTGAACGACGCCATTAACTGGCGACAAAAATAAACGAAACTTGTTTGGCGAATGGTCCAGTGGCCTATAGATACCAAATGTTTGAGTTGTATTTATTAGCTACCAAAAATTTTGCAAGTTGCTATTTTACATTGATTCAGTCGTGTGATTAACTACGTTGGCTTGGCAGAAAACGCCAGTAGTTTCAATTTTATATTGTAGAGAAGGGTCAAACTTTTTCAGAAATCTATTTCGCCACAAGTTCACGCGGAAAGATTTACACCTGTATTCTCAAATGTGCATGATATCTGTCACCAGTTTAGCGATAGGTTTTCATACTGTCAAACTCATGCAGTTTCAGATATCAAAATTTGCACAAAGCTAAATCCGAAAATATGTGCTGCGTTTCTAACATTATATTATATTTGATGAGTCGAAAGTTGCAAAAGTTACAAGACCTATTGCCAACAGATGACAAGTGCTACACATATTTGAGAATAGAGGCATTAGGCTTTTAGGTTTAGGCTTATACTAACGTAAGGCCTCTCCAATGTCTGACGCTTTTGCCTACGCTTGTGCCTAAGCCTAAACCTTAAGTGAGGGCGAAGTGTTACTAGATGGTGGTTTTTGAAAGCCCGTATATTTACAAAAAAAAGTTTTCAAAACAAAGACTATCCCTGCCTTTCATGTAACCTTCTTAGTTTTTGTGAAACAAACGTAGTGCTCTATACTTTTGATGACGTCCGGCGCCGTCCACTGCTACTTGGCACCATGCCACATCGCACGTTTATTGCCGCATGGCGCAGCATATAAATTTGTAAACAAACCTTTTCTGACTTGCGGCACCGCCCGGCGCGGACCGACTCCGGAGCAGCATATAGATTTGTAAACAAACGACTTGCGGCACCGCCCGGCGCCGACCGACTCCGGAGCAGCATATAAATTTATAAACAAACCGTTTTTGACTTGCGGCACCGCCCGGCGCCGACCGACTCCGGAACAGCATATAAATTTGTAAACAAACCGTTTTTGACTTGCGGCACCGCCCGGTGGCGACAGACTCCGAACGGCGCCGAACGGCTTCGCACGACACATATAGCTTCACCCATAACCTATACGTCGTTTTGTTTTCAGATGGCAGATCAACTTCGCAAACTCTTGTCAAAAAAACCGCATCCACAGGTAAATTATGTAGTAATTAAAACCAAAACACGGTAGCGACTCTATGACATGAGTATGCAACTCGCCGATGCGTTATTGCCCGACCCCTTTGATTTTCAGCCGGGTGGGGGTACTACACAGCAAATCTATATAACCCTTGAGAATGTAATCAGACCTACTTCACAGAGGTGTAGTTAGGATTTCATTCTGGGTATGGCTAACCACATTATAAAACTTGCTGACGAGTGACCGTAGTGAGCGAGAAAAAATTTTGACTTATGCGGCCCAAGTACAGCTTGCAGAAGTTCATTATTCAGCCTTTGCAAAAATTTTCAGAAATTATATCCGATATTTTCCTATTCTTAATTTGTATGCGATCGCGTACTTCAGTTCGAATTATAAATATTAATCAGAGTACACGCAATAAGTAACAGGAGTTTTACAAACACACAACGCGCCCTGGGCTCATTTTTCAACGCAAAATGCATACAGTTGCATACTCTTGTTTGTAAGAGTAATTATCCACTCTTGTTCAAACTAATTGGAAGGTGTTGCAAGAATCGATGATGATTCAGAACACGAGTATCCAACTTACCAAAACTCACACGGTCTCTCTCTTTTTTGGGGGGGGCGGGTCGATCTCGCATTTATGTTTGAATTGCTATGCAGTGTCATCGTTTGCTCAAGTTGCATCACCTCCATCCATAAATGAAGAGAATCGTGCAATAACGCAACGCGTGCTGGTACATTAAAATCCACTCGAATTGTGGTAAGGTCCATACCCTTGTGCAGAATCTTCATCGACTCTTGCCCCATTTATTGGCGGATTCCATAATTTGACATATACTTAAAGTAACATCTTATATTTCAGCCAACCTAATAGGGCAAAATGTTTAAAAAATGAAAAATTAATCTAGTGAATACGTAAGCCTTGATTTTTAACCTCAAAGTCTGTGTAAGTTTTTAGCTTATCCGTGTAAAGAATTTGCAATATTCATTCCAACACGCGTGCTGGTCTCTTTCTTAAATATAATTTATAATTAAATGGTTTTTAATAAATATTCCGCGTTTCAGACATCTCCAAGAAAAGCATCATCGCCTTCCGGTTCAAGGCAGCCACTGAACACAGAGGTACAATCCAGTTTTGGTCTTTCTTTATATTTGTAAATTTTCAAATTATAAATTTTAGAAATATGATTTTAAAAGTTGTTGTACACTCTTCCCCATAAACTAAAACTAGCTTAAGCTAATAATAAGCCTAACCCAAAAGCTTACAGCCTAAGTCCAATTTTACGCCTAATCTTAAGGTTCTGCCTTAGCCTGTGCCTGACGGTAAGCCTACCTGAAGTTTTAGAAAAAAGTATGGGCCTTATGGGATGTACCTAAAACAGGGGAGTACGCCATATATCCGTAAAGTTCGTTAAGTGTCGCAAAAGAAAAAGTACTCGAACGCAGAGTATATTTCTGGGCTGATAAGCCACTTGCAGTCATTTGCACTCCCAACAAGAACACAAGTGCAGTGCCTCTAAACAGAGCTTAAAGCCAAAATATTACATAAAGATTTAGTACTGAAATTGCGTTTAGCTTCTCACTTACGACCTTAAATAATGCGTATTTTAGGGAAGCGTAGAAGTCCAAGATTACTTTCACGGTATTCTGCCACGAGATGAAATTCAATGTTTACTCAAATCAGACGGCGATTTTTTGCTGCGTGAAACTACAACTGCTGGCGAAGTCAACATTGTTTTGTCGGTTTTTTGGAAAACAAAACCGAAACATTTTATTATTGTCAACGATGTTGAAGTGAGACCATTTTCACACGGCGTACCGATAGGGTAACCTGGGAATACGAGTCGTTCCCACGATTCGAATATTTTTTTGCTAGGTTTTCACACGCTTGACACTCAGAGGTCACGCATTTTTTCGGATCTGTGTACATAACGGTGCAACGTTGTTCTCACTGTTCCAACGGAATTTCGTTTTCGGCTGAAATTAAAATTTATGTTCCGATTCCCGTTTATGGTTAAGTGTTATTCCTATGCCGGAATTGCGACATTTTCGGTATTGTGTCAACTGTCTCAACATTTCGAGTTGAAGAGCTGGCGAACAAACCAAACAGTTTTCTACGTTTTATGAATGACATGAAATTTAGTCCTACATCATTTAAGGCCGTATGCATGCGCTTGAAGCTCTTCACTACAAAAAATACGTAATGTTTTCGAAATTTTTTGCCAAACAATAGAATGAGTTCAAAACTCAAATTGCAATGCCAGTCCCCGTGCTGGAGCCGTCCAAAAAATTCTAATTTGTGACTCCAATTCCGATTCCTCCTAAATTTCTTTCCGGTTAGAAACCTGTCTGTCCTGGTCAAATTGTGCTATTTGTCTGTCAGTCGCCTGTATACCCTTGAAATTAACTATAATTATGACTCTGGCACATGTATATTACAGGGCCGGAACGTTTTCCGGCGGGACTGTAATAGAGTGAGAGTAAGCTTTAGCCTAATTGTTTTGCTTACGCTTAGGCTAAGAGCTAAGACTTAGACTTAGGTTTAGGTATAGGCTCATTCTTACGCTAAGGCTTAGGCGCTTTGGCTTAGGCTTAGGCTTAAGAATATGCATATAATACTGTTCGGGCCCTGTTCTATACATTGGTCATGACTCTTATAGATTTCTGTCACTACACATAAGCTTACATTTAGGTTTAGTAACCGGCGTACATTGGCGGACTGTTTCTCCGCGAGACTGCAATACAGTTAGCCTAAGCTTAAGATTAATTTTTATTTAGGCTTAGGTATCGCTTTAACCTTACCATTAGGCATGGGCTTAGGTTTATGCTTAGGGATATGCTTATATGGCAGTTACGGCCCTGATCTATACAGTGGTCCTTATGCCTAAGCTTTTGCCCGAGCCTGATCCTGACCTTTAAGGATAAATGGTCGAAAAGAGTGTGTGTCGCTTAGGTTTTAACAATAAAACGTTTAATCCTTAACCTTAAACTTGGGTAAACGTGTACAAGAGCTAAATAGCCTAAACCTTAAATGTGGGCGAAAGTGTACAAGTACCGCAGTTGTTTTTCAGGGATTTCGTCTCGAAGGACCACATTTTCAATCAGTACCCAAGCTCATCAACTACTACTATCAGACGCGAACGCCGCTGACGTCAAAGTCACGCGTGATACTTAATCGACCGGTGAAAAAAGAGAAATGGGAGCTATCGAATGACGATATTGTCCTTGGAAGATTGATTGGAAAGGTTGGTTCAACATCACGTTAAGAATATCAATGCAGCACCCCTAGTCGCATGGGAGCTAAGCTAGGCTTATCCCACCCAGGCACATTTTCGCCAACCCTCAATAAAGGTTAATAGAGCATCAATGTTGTCCCAAACACAAAGTGGACTAAGCAAATCCCAGCCCCCAAGACATGTTTTCGCCACCCCTAGAAATTTTTAGACTCGCCTCTAAGTCTTGTAACTTTTAAAATCATTTTGGCAACTCATAGCTCGTTGAACAGGTAATTTTAACACAATTTTACAATACCCGCCACCCCCGAGTCGGCGTGCTCAAACACCTGTTGCTCCCAGTGCCAGATACCAGAATTTTAGAATCAGTAGGCTGTAGAATAACAATTACTGGGGCGGTCCTTAGTCTTCGATGTTGTACTTCCTGTTACACCCTGTCCTGTATTAACTGATTCTTAATTATAAGAGACAGCAGTCCATTCTTATCATTTAACCCTTTCTCACGTTTTATGCTAGGATTCGAACTCCAGTGACTGGAGTGGGAGGCGAATACCATCACCACTCAGCTATAGGAGCTTGACGCTCGAACCCGAGGGGGCTCTCACGTCTTGTGGTGATTTAGTACTATGTATACGTGTTGCAATTGTTAAACACGGTGCGATATAGACTATATAACATATATACACTGCGCTGAGTTGCCTACAGGCAACTGAATGTGAGAAGGGGTTAATACTTAAAGATCTAAATGATGAGGTAGAACGCTGAACCCAGTGATTGAACTGAGAGAAGATCATTTATTTCAATGCAGATTGTCGGTGTGTAATTTTAGGGAAATTTTGGCGAAGTTTACGAAGCGAAATACATCAATCCTGAAGATCCAAGCGACATGAGAATAGTTGCTGTCAAGGTAGAAAAATATTTATTTAATGGAAACAGTTAAATTTAGAAATTTTAAATATTTTTACAAGATCTACAAAGTTTTTTTTCTATCCCCCTCAGGTGACCCTGTATTCCAAAAAGTGACCTTAACCAGAGAAAAATGACCAATCGTTGTATGATTTAACTTCTTGTAATATTTTAAAGCACCTTTATTCGTTGAAGTTAGCGCGAATCAGCCGTGGCATGTCCATAAACGCCTATTAACTGTGAATGATGGTTCTTTTTAGGCTGTGCATTTTTTGCCTATGCATAGCTGAGGAGCGGACCGTGTTTCCTCCGCAGGTCTGCAATAAATTAAGCTTAAGCTTTGACTAATTGTATGCTTGGGCATACACGCCGAAGCTTCAGTTATATGCTTATTCCTACATTGAGGTTTATTCCTTCTTAGACTTAGGAATATGCATATACTACTGTTACGGCCCTGAAGCATATTTGTTAACTTTTCAGACATGCCGCGAGACAATTCCTGAATCCGAAAGGAAAAAGTTTTTACAAGAAGCACGCAGAATGCGCAGCTATAATCATCCGAACATCATTTCACTGATTGGCGTTTGCGCAACGCGTGATCCTATGATGATAGTAATGGAATACGTAACAGGTGCGATTCGAAATTGCAGGGCCAGAGCCCACGCGCGCTTATTGGCTGCGCATAGGTTTATACCTATATTCTTAAATGTGTGTAGCATCTATCACAGTTGGCAATAGGTATCGTAATTTTGAATTTAGCAATAGTTGTTTAAAAATATAAATACAACACAGCGGAAAATAGTTTAAAAATATTACCGAAAGGCGATTTGATATAATCATAACTAAACTAAATGTTATAACATATAAGAATTTAATTAAAGTCTCTAAAAATCGGTTATTCCAGTGAATACGGTTTTTTCAATTTCAAAACAGCAGGGGTACTTTATTCAAGAGGAAACCCTGTTTAGGATAGGTTCAGGTTGTAATCCGGTAGGAGCAGCGGCAGGCACCGCCCACAGTGCGTTTTTCGAAACTTTATAGAATTTGGATGGGTAAATCCTCCTATACCGTATGTATGCGCCCCTGTCGCTTACGATTGATAGTTACTTTTATCAAGAGTGGATGATGTCCACCTTGCAGAAGAGTGCGCAACTGCTTGGGCTGTGCATGGCACTAAGTGTACCAACACGCGTTGCATTTTTGCTCGACACCCCCCTGATTTGGGGGGTAGACACCACTTAATCTACATACTAAACACAGGAGTTAAAATATAATCGGAGCGACTTTAGCTAAAATTCAAAATATTGGCTCAACGATTCCCCCCCAAATAAAGGGGGGGGTAGGCCAAAAACGCAACGCGTTCCGGGTACATTCTTTAATACACAGAATGTACCCGGTTGCACACTCTTGTTATATAAAGAGTGATCATCCACTCTTGCTTTTATCAAGAGTGGATGATTTACACAAGAGTGTGCAGCTGGGTACATTCTGTGCAGGAAAGACTGTACAAAGCGTGCATTTTGTTTTTGGCCAACCCCCTTATTTGGGGAGGTCTGGCTGAAACCGCGAAATTGGAGAAGATGCTAATAAAATAAAAGGTAAAAACTGTCCGCTTTAATGCTTGACTACATTAAAATTTTGACTTCGTGCGTTGCGTTTCCAGCCTCGACCTGCCCCCCAAATTGATGGCGGTAGGCCAGAAACGCAACGTACACTGGCTATATAAATCTTTTTGAGCGAAGCGAAACTTCGAGCGAAGCTCGGAGTTTCGCAAAGCGTTTTATGTTTTGTACTTGGGGGTCGAAAGGTGGACGTCCGTCCGTCCGTCTGTCCGTCTGTCCGTCCGAAAAGAATCTCAGGAACGTTCACTAATTATTACAGTTAGAAGCAATCTAATTTTAACATTAAAGGGTTTTTGGGTGCGAGGAATCTGCGTAGACTGTTTACAAACCTCCAAAACCGATAATTGAGCAGTTAGCTAATAAATAATTTGCATATTAGCAAGGTTATAAGCCTAAATTAGGACTTTTTACAATATTTCACTACTTCGCACAAAAGGGTTTTTAGGTGCAAGGAATTTGAATAAATAGTTTACAAACATCCAAAACCGATAATTGAATAGTTAGCTAATAACTAATTTGCATAATAGCTTAATTGACAAGACAAAACTAGGACTTTTTAAATTATTTCAATAATTTTTAGGGTTCACTGAAGGTTTTTGGGTGCGAGGAATCTGAATAAACTGTTTACAAACCTCCAAAACCGATAATTCAATAGTTAGCTAATAGTTAATTTGCATATTAGCTTAATTGACAAGACAAAATTAGGATTTTTTTAAATTATTCCAAAAATTATAGGGGGCTGAAGGGTTTTTGGGTGCGAGGAATCTGAGGAAATTGGTTACAAACCTCCAAAACCGATAAATGAATAGTTAGCTAATAACTAATTTGCATATTACCTTAATTGCTTACGTGTGTTCGAGCTTTGCTCAATAAATGTAGTCCCACTACGACTGGTTATACACAGAATGTGCTCAGTTGTACACTCTTGCTGAAATTATCCATTCTTGTAATCATGTGAAATTACGGGACGCGGAGAACTTGAACGCCTTCCAGTTTATAGACCAAATGAGTAATATTTTGAAACCTTCAAAACAGCTGGTTTGCAACATACTTGTTATTTTTGCTAATATTTTAGGCGGATGTTTGGTAAGCTATTTAAAAAAGCGTAAAAATCAACCGGATCGTGTTAAACAAATGAAACAGAAGATACAGTTTTGTGCCGATTGTGCTGATGGTATGAATTATCTTGCCGAACAGAAATGTTTACACTGGTGAGTTCCAGTATGATTTCTAGACAGATATTGAGATTGGTGAAAGCCATCAGCGAAAAAACAACGTAAATTTTGGTCATCAAAATAGATTTTTGCAGTAGTTGGCGACGCCTTTAAATTAATTGTGTCCAGCTCAATATAATGAATTTGATGTCAAAATTTGATGATAAATTAAATTTTTTAGAATTGTGAAGAATAGTTTTTCCTTAAACGGTTTCATCAAACGGTGAAATTAAACAGCGAAAAACGAAGCTGGAAAACTGTTTTAGCCTCAGCTGACCGACAACAGTTTAGAAAAAAATTTAACTGCAAAACCCGTTATATTTTAGCGATTTAGCGGCACGTAACTGCCTGTTGGACAGCAATAACACCGTTAAGTTGTCTGATTTTGGGATGAGCCGCGAAGGATGCATTTATGTTTTTCGTGGTTCGAAGCCTGTTCCTGTAAAATGGTGCGCTCCAGAAGTAAGTTGTCATTTGTGTCACACTGTCAAACAGAAAATTTAAATAAATCAAAAGTAAAACTAAATTTTAAGTTTAGTTAGTATATATAAAATGATTCCGTCAACATTTTTACTACTACGCACAGAATATTATAATTAAGTAAATAAGTATTACCACTTTTCGACAAACGATGATTGTCTTTAAATTAAATTTTGCGTGTTTTTGGTAATTCTTTGAGGGCCAAACATTAATATAATAGACATATACATATATATGTTTATATTTTATACACACAGTGCCGAAGCAGGTCAGGGCAGGCCGTCCAAAATTCTCGGGTGGGGGGCCCGTTGCGGTGATCAAAATATTATTCAAATTTTTTGTTTAGAATCTTATTAGGGTGAGGGCCACTCTTTGGAGTGCCTGCCTTCAAGATGTGGGTATGGCAGGTGGCCGATCCGACCCTGTATACATATATATTGAGGCAAAACTGCAATTAAGGTTAATTTCAATCAAACGCGCGACCAAAGTTTCGGTTACCTTTATATCCTTAAACCCTACGAATCTTATATCCTGCAGGAACTTCAGGTACTACAGTATGGGACGTTTACAATGAAATCAGACGTGTGGAGTTACGGCATCCTAATGTGGGAAATATTCAGCGATGCAGCGAATCCGTACCCAAAGATAACGAATCGGGAAATTTTGAACTATTTAAAACAAGGTATTCACCGGCTCGTGTTTTCATTTCATATTATTAATAAAATATTATTTAAATTTTTAGTTATGGAGTTTAGTGAGCAAAAACTAGAAAAACTTCTGATGGTGCAAATTTTCCATTTTTCACTCAATACGCCTGTTCATAAATATTATACTGTAAATGCTAGTGAAATGATTTTAGTTCACAATGAGTTGACTCACAGAAGCATGAATTGGTTGGTTCTTTCAGAGTTCACAATTCTGAGTTTAGTGAACTCGTCTGAATTTAACTCGCTTGGAATTAAATCAGCTCAGATTGCGTAAATGTTTCCTGATATTAACTCAGAACTAACCAGAAATGACTACTTCGTTCTGTGACATTATTAATCAACTCACTGGCGTTTACAGTGTAAGCTGCCTAGGGGTGTAACTGCAATCCCTAGTACACATATCGTATTTCAAAAGTCTGAAACATTCAAAAAAAGCGTTTCACAATTAAAAATTGATGAAACGAGTTTGAACCGAAGTTGTTTTCAGAAACCGAATACCAAAGACGATGGAGTTCACACGTTTTATGAATTTCAATTAAACATCATTTTATATTTTCAGGTAAACGAATGTCACCTCCTTCGTCGATGCCGCCTGTCCTTGCTCAATTAATGCTGAAAACGTGGAAAGAATCACCAAAAGAAAGACCAACTTTCAGTGAAATTCAACAAATCGTTCATTCTACGTGCGACACTTTAGCGCCATAGTAAACGATCTTCAGCACGTATCCATTCCGAGATAAAGGTCGATAGTTTAATAAGCAGGGTAACAGCTAATTATTCACATGAAATATTGGTTCAAACCAATGACAGAACAAGGAAACGGTTTAACTGTATGGGGATGTGATCCCACGGCGAAAGTTGCTAGAAAAAATTGTTTGATATTCGATGATAAACTGATGTAATTTTTTGCACTTTTTCAATTTTATTAAAAAATCAACAGTGGATGATGCTTTTAGACAAGAGTATGCAACTGCACTGCAAAAAATGGTGAGTTAAATTGACTGTCTCCGAAATAGGTTTTTCTGGACTACACAAACTGAGTCAAAATTCGAGTCCACCAGAGTCAAATTCAACTCAACGAATCGCTCAGTGAGTCGAATTTTTACTCTGGCGGAGTCGAATTTGACTCAGTTTGTGAAATCCGGAGAAGCCTATGTCGGAGAGAGTCAAGTTGACTCACCATTTTTTTGTAGTGTGGGTATCGATACGTTTTTATGTAGAAAAGACAGCACCCAGCGCGCGATGCGACCGAGAATGGGGTGCTGTACAGTTAATTTACAAACAACAATAATACCATTTTCCACACGGTGGGCAAATTTTGTGTCAAACAAATCGCGTTCGTTGCATACTGTTTGTCTGTATTCACAAATTTGTGTGTAGCACTTTTTATTGTCAGGTGGTGAGATAAGTTTTGTAATATTCTAATTAGTGCACGGCGATAAATTCAACACATTTACAAATCTACTTCTGTACAATTTTTGAGATCTTCTATTGCATGAATTCGTCAGTTTGAAACCTACCACTATTAACTGGTGACAGGTGCTTTGTTGTATTCGACAATATATGCCGTGGTCTAGAGTGATTATTCATTCTTGCTTAAGTGAACGACCAATGTATAGAACAGGGGGAGAAACAGTAGTATAAGCATGTTCCTAAGCATATTATCCTAAGCCTAAAATGATACAAATATTTATAAGTCAAAAATTTCGAATCAAAATTCCTAAGAATATTAAGTTTAAATATCTGGTGGTTTGTAATATGGAATGGATAGACTTTGCAAGTTTATTCATAACCACATCGGCAAATATATTTTATTCAACCGTGATTCCCTAGTTTGGCAGTTTGGCTTCGCTAATATACATTGTTCTGCTTTTGACTTTCGAATTAGCTTTTTAGCCATCCTTTTCAAATTTCATACATTTCATTCTTTTTATATTTTAAATTTCCAATTTTCGAAAAATTGACGTTAAAAAATTAGAAATTCATTGGAATATTTTGCTGGTTTTATTATTAATGTATTTATGTATATGACACCATGAAGTATTTTTGAATAATTGAAAATAAAAATAATTATTTTTTGCACTGGAATATGATTCGCAAGGACATCGAGCGAGCAATAACCCATAATGCAGTTATCGGCACTTTTTGGCGCAGATTATGCAAAAAACAATTACGTATGCACTTATACCTGTTAAACCCTACATATAGACTTTGCCTGTATTCTCAAATGTATGTTACACCAATCGCTAGTTGACAATAATCCCTATAAAGTTCTAACCAATCATTGAAGAACTACATAATTTGACACATTTTTTGCAGTACTTGATTGGTCCTATTTGGGATCCGCATGGGTACCACAAACATTTGAGAAGACGGGCTCTTGTTCCAGCAAAATATTGGTAAAATTTAGAAATCTTGTCCAATCAATTGAATCGATTGTTTCTAAGTTGACCCTCATTACGTTCTTCTCTGAAGCACACCTGCCGTTTTGTAGCGTTTCATTTGTTTATTTTCATACTTTATATTTCAAGAAAAACTGTTTTATATTAATGCAACAACGACTTTGGTATTAACATGTTTTGTAAATTTCAAATCCGAAATGTCTTACGATTCTTGTTTACCTGCTTACTTCATTCGGGTTTTGGTTTAAATCAAGAAAACATTGCTCTGTGGACCATAAACACAATGCTAAGAGTTGGTGATAAGGTTTGAAATTGTTGCTTTCACCCTTCACTCATGCATAAAACGAAACAAAAACCCTGCTAAAAGAAAACATCTGCTAAGCTTAAGGCAAAATTCGAACCCCCGTATGTTTCGCTAAAACCTTAAAATGGAAAATTTCATGTTCTATTAACATTAATGAAGTTGAATTTTGACATGAAATAAACATCAAAAATCAAAATTGTTGCTAATGTAATTATTACCGCTGGAATAAGCACACTCATTTGAGCTGTTCAAACATACTTGAATTAACACAAAAAAATAATTGCGACGTAAGTAACAATGGAAAAATAAGGTCTTTTGAACGGGCGATAATTTGAAACATTTTAGGAATGAAAGGCTTATTATTCAAAATGGTGGCCAATGTTACTTTAATTGGCGTAACAGTAGATTAAGCGTATTCCTAAGCCTAAGCCTAAACATTGCAAAAATGAATTCCTAAGCCTAAGCCTAAGCCTAAGCAAAAACGTAATCTAGAATCTAAACCTACTATTTTAAAGACCCACCGGTAACCTGGACGTCCTTTAAAGTAACATGGGCCAAAATGGCAATGAAATAAACAATGGGCCAGTACGAGCACCATTTTAGTGCTAAACCATAGTACAAAATCTTAATTTTATTATGTGTCGAAGACTTATGCCAGAGTGGTCAGTCCTCGGGTCTGCCAGTGCTTCATAAGTTTAACGGTGGTACGGCAGAATTGTATACAGAATTAATAAAAAGTTTACGGGCTGGTGAAAGATACGTCAAGCGTTTAAAATCCATTCGTAGTTTACAAGACCCATGATCAGCTGGTAATTAAAGGCTACACCAACAGTTTGGAAATATTGTTTCGGAACGAAACCTGTGATAAAAATTGTAAGGTTTTTCACGAATTCAAATACCGAATCAGTTTAAATTTTTCTTCTCTTGGAGGATGTATATTTGCGAAATTTTCTACTAAAACACTAACTCACAAATGTCTAAAATCAGCCTAAAAATGGTAAAATGCACAAAAAATGCATAATTTATTAGCTGTGCTAGATTATCGCTCGCTATATATAATTATCATTTGATTTAGATAGTTGTAATGATCGAATGCTTCTTATAATTATTTATTTTTAAAAATTTATAGTATTAGTTTCTGGTTACCATGGCATGGTAATATTTTTATATCATGAATGTTTTCAAAATTTTTCGTTTTAGAATACCAATCAAAAGCGCACTGATGCAGAATGATTTTTGATTTGGTCAATGTAAAGAACAGGAGCGGAACAGTATTATAAGCTTATTCCTAAGCCTAAGCCTAAGCTTGAGCTTCGGCCTAAGCGTAAGAATGAGGTTATTCCAAAGCCTAAGACTAAGCGTAAGCCTAAGTCAAGCAAAAAATTAGCCTAAAGCTTAAGCGTTTTCTATTGTAATCCCACAGAAAAACGTTCCGCTCCTGATCGTTGCATGGGCCAGTTTCATTAATAGCTCGCGACTACGAGGTACTTTATGCGTCGGCGGTCTGCTTTTATGATCAACTTGTTGAATCTTACTATAACGTAATCGAGTAACTGAAGGGCAGTAACCTCCAAAGGTTTTCCGCCAATTAATATAAACAGGGCTCATGTTAATTACAGGGGCCTGCCCGCTAGCATACATGCAGACGGGGGTGGACTGAGAGTCTACGGAGCCGACACTTATGTTTAAACTTAGAATTAAGGTTATGTCTAGGCACTGCACTTAAGCTTGTAGACTGAATTACACACAAACTTAATATTCAAACTAATAATTGGCGCACCCACGTTTAAATCAAACTGTAGCCATTCCTTTGAATCTTGCTCCAATGTGTAGCTTGATTCATTGCTTATCACGAAACAACTATTCGAATTTTCTATTTTTGTTCAAACCAAGCGAGATTTCGTTAGGGAACTTATTTTGGGTTAACATTCTCGCTTACCTATAACATTCTGTGATGTTATCTATACTTGCAGTAACCAATTCTAAGTTTAAGTTAAACAGCGCCTCCCTTCACGAAAGATTTGTTGCGGCCGCAGCTCGAGCATGCTCGGGCCCGCAGTCAAAAAGGCAGGGGTATCGGGGCTCAGCCTCCCAACTGGAAACGTTTTAGCGCCCTAGAAAGTTTTCAACCATGCTTGTAACTCAACGAAAACGCTCGTGTGCCCATCTTGAAAAACTTCTATCACCCTGGCAAGGTGAGCTAGCTACAGTTCTGTTCATGTTTGCCCATTTAGAGATCGTAACATTCTTAACTGCTCCGCAGTTGGTGATAGCGATACCAGGCCCAAAGCCAAGTATTTCTGCGTTTATGTGCAATGGCGCGTGCACAGAGATAATTCAAAGCGCTGCGTTTGTCCATTTTAACCTCAGTTTTATCAAGTACACTGAAAATTATAATGACTTGATTAATCAACTAAACTACCGAATTAATACTTTCTGAGTTGAAATCAGTAAACTTTTTTGCGTTAATTCTAACGCTGAGTTTTCAGAATGAGTTGATTCCACGCAGATGTCCGAATTTTGAATGTCTTAATTCAGATTCAACAATTCAACTTATTACGAAGCAAAATCATCTTCGTAGAATTTTACAGTGTTAACCAAGTTCGTACGCAGAAATCTTAGTACCATTAACCTATTCACCTATCTATTTAAGCCCGGCTAAACCAAACATAAAAGCTATATTTAAATGTGATAAAATTTAACAAATAGGCAACTCTGTGCTTTTATTTGTCAAAATATATTTTTTCAAAAACTTGCGTACATATTTATCTCAATAATGGCTGTTAGTTTTGAAAATAGTAATATATATCCGCCTCTGATATACTCTTCTTTATACAGCTAAAACCATTCTTTAATTTTCTCTATGAACCTATGCGGCAATAATATTTTGAGTACAAAACAAAAATATCGCCTTACAAAGGCAGAATAGTTGACTCATGCTTGATCAATTTTCATTTGAAAGCAGAAAAAAACGCACACCGTCGTTTCGTTTTTAACTGCCGCCACCCCTACGCAAACAACCTGTGACAAAATGACAAATATTATCTGACCCTGGCTATTAGTGTAGTTTATTTTAAGCGATAAAACGAATGCTGTCAAATAATGACGACTACGACAAAAATACGACGCAACGTCGGGTACAGCCGTAAATGCTAAATTTGAATCAAAAATATTTTATTAAAAACAAACCTGTACCTCCTTAGCCGATATGACATTTTAGTAGTTTTTTGTGCCCAAATCCGTTGGCTTCGGTATTTTTTGAAATTATTAGTAATATAGCGTTTCTGACATTTTCTAGCTTGGTCTACCTTGTTTTCGAAGAACAGCTATCACCGAATCCATAGGTATGGATGATGCACAAAGTTTTCGGAATTTTATTTAAAACTGTCGAATACTGTATTTTTTCTAATATAAAACGGTTGCTTACAATTAATTCCAGAAGTGGATTCTGCATAACGTCTTTGAAACTTTTTTCTTTAAGTCGTAAAATACTGTTTTTGTTCTGAAATTATTAATAAAACGTTGCGTAACATTTCGAGCACGGCGTATCTGCTTTTGAAGGAACAGTTGTTTGCCGAATCCGTAAGAATGGATTCTCCAGAAAGTTTTTTTGAAATGTTTTCTATCAGAAATGCTGTTAATACTTTTAGAGCTATAAAGTTTCTGAGTTACTGGTTGTCATAATTTCAGCTTTTATAAAAATGTATATTGAAAACGATGCTGAAAACTCAGTTGTTAAAATAGTTCGTGTGACTGTGTAGGCGTATCATGATTTTCAGTTTCACACCCACGCGTGTTCAAACACTGTGTTCATTGAACCATTTTAGCAGTTTTTATTTAAAATTCAACTATAACTTAAAGCTGTGATGTATAATAATAATAATAATCTTCTTACGTTCTAAAAATATTAATTTTAAGTTAAAAATAAAATTATAAGAAAAAATTACAAAATCAATTATTGTCTGTTATTTGTGGTAATTAGCAACACGGTATAGGATTCATAAACGATCATAATGATAACCTGTCATTCTCGAAAATATGCCTGTTGTGCCGTGCTTTGTATACATAGATAGGCCAGTGAGGATCAACTCCATCAGAGATAAAGTTTGCCGGCCGACGTAAAGATCAGAGGCGGAGAGTTTTTTGTGGAACTAGAATAGACTAAGCCTAAGCTTTAGACTAATTTTTTGATTTGGGTTAGGCTTAGGTTTAGGCTTAGGAATATGCTCATCCTTACGCTTAAGCTTAGGCTTGAGCTTATGTTTAGGCTTAGGAATATGCTTATAATAGTTTTCCGCCCCTGTACTTTTACATTGGACGAATTGCCTAACACTGAAGACATAGTTTAACTATATTTGTAAGCCTTTTTATTACCTGGTGACTTCTCTCTGAAATTCTTTTGGCCGCTCCTAGCATGTTAAGCAGGCTCCGGACATTGCTTTATACGATAATTAAAATTTTAACTTTAGCAAACCGGAATATCTGTTAAGCTCTTGACTGTTTTCTAATTTGATTTAAGGTACAGTTCGTATTTGCAACATTTGGTGCAATTTTAACGCTTCAACGTTGTGTGTTTTGTTTTCAAAATTAATTTTTATAATAAATCTTGAGACCTTTTTACGTTCAGTCGGATTTGCATTAGCAACATCTGGCATGTGTAATTCAGCAACAAACGATATAAAATGCACGCGGCTTCTATTCTGAAATTTGTTCAACGCCGTCAGGGTTGCGCTAGACTCGTTGCATGCGGCGGCGCGCGACACAATAAAAATTGTTAATTAAAAATGGTCGCGCGTCGTTACTGTAGTGACCTAATACGAGGGGTCTCCATTTTGAGTCCCAATCAATAGGAGTCCGTATCCCTAATAAGAGTCAGTAAGCGGATACAGTCCTTAAATCCTAATTACAGTCCATAACTGTCAATTATCCCTAATTGTAGCGCATAAATGACTCCAGGACCAAATAATTTGAGTTCGAAACTTTAAAGCGTACTTAAGTTTTGAACGTACATTCCTAAGAATAACCTTGCTTTATCGCTCAAGCTATTAACACAAGACAAATTAACGTTTAATACAACGGATAGTTGTAGTACCGGATCATATATAAGTAACGAAGGGTGGCGGAGCGTGGTTGAAAATAGATCAGTCCGTAACCGAAAAACAGGGGGTACAGTCCGGAGAGGCGAAATATCAGTCCCCCCCCTTATTCAGATCACTACAGTATGTGGATTTTGCCTATGTCTTTGTTTAGCAACGTATAGCGGCGTGGCGGCATGCGGCACAGTAAACTATAGAGCAACTCTAAAAGTAAATATTAAGATAGCGTTAAGAGTTTAAACTAGCAACCATTTTAGTCCCCATTTTGAATCCCAATCAATAGGAGTCCGCATCATCCCTATTAAGAGTCCATACGCGGATAGACTCCCTAAGCCCTAATTAAAGTCCTTAAATGTCAATTATGCCTAACTGTATGGCTTAAATGTCACCAGTAAGTACCAGATAAAGTTGAGAAACTTTGAAGCATACTTAAGTTTTGAAAGTACATTCATAAATATAGCCTTGCATTATCGCTCAAAGTTTTGGTACAATGTTTAATTCAACGGATAGTTGGAATAGAGGTTATATATCAGTTACGAAGGGCGGCGGAGGGCGGGTTAAAAACAAATAACAGTCCGTAACCAAATAACAGGGGGTGCCCTCTGGATAGGCCAAATAAATATCAGTCCCCCTTTTGTTCGGGTACTACAGCACATCTTGTTTCGCATTCAGCTCAACTTTCGTTCAATTACGGAATTTAATTGATGTTGGGTTCTCTGAATTTTATTAATTTATCCTTATTCTGGTTTATTCTACGTTTCATCATCATCGGTCAGCAATTGATTTCTGATTCAAATTGCGGCCAATGTAATGAACAGGGGTGGAACAGTATTATAAGCTTATTCCTATGCCTTAGCCTAAGCTTAAGTCTAAGCCTAAGCGTAAGAATGAGTTTATTCTCAAGCCTAAGCCTAAGTCTAAACCTAAGCCAAGCAAAAAAGTATAGTGTAACGCTTAAGCTTATTATATTCTAGTCCCACAGAAAAACGTTTCGCCTCTGATCTTTACATGGGCCCAAATGGCGAACAAACTTGTGCTACAGAAAAGGATTCAGGGGTCAAGCTCGCTTTGAATTCATGACCCTGAAAATTATTCAGCAATATATCACATGTTCAACCCCTTAATTACTGGTGTAAATGTTCGCCAAACAACATTTTTACTCCAATCCACTGCTAATTCGCAATCCTGGCTACGCCTCTGATTTCATACCACACTAAAACAGCAGTGTCTATAACAATAAGTATAAGATAACGATTTTTTTATGTTTCCTGATTGGCGTGAGCTCACGGAACTGTCAGCTGTTGTTGTGGTTGTTGTTGCGCCATAAGATATCGGCAACTTGTTGATCAATCTTGTTAACTCTTTTCGGGTTAATCACTCGTGACGTTATAAAAGACAGTATGCAACGTGGGCGTTGGTAGCACGATTTATTCGTCGCTCGACAACTTATCGGCCGACAACTTGTAATCCGAGACCGCATCGACTCGCCAATTCGTTCGCCTATCATTATGCTTAGCTTTTTAGGCTTGGGCTTAGAATTACGCTCAGAATTGTGCTTTGATTTATTCTCATAGGGTTTAGGACACAGTAACGTGACAAGTTTTCGGGCGGCGACTTGTCGTTGATTAGTGGGCGTTATATACCAATGATTTTTATTTTGCAGCTTAATTTTCGAAATTCCAAACGGATCCATAGGTTAAAGCTCATGTTCTTTCGATAAATACAGTCAAAAACAGTATTTTTTCGATTGGCATCATTCTGTTATTATTTTACATCGTTTAGTAAACTATTGCCTGGCTTGACTAAACCTATGACCGGCGTATTTAAAGTTGACTTAGGTCAAGGTTTAAGCTTTCATTTTGTATACAAAGCAAATTACCTCGCTCAAAAAACACAAGCGCACAGTCAGAATTTTGAATTGGGGCAGGCGACCAAGAATTACCGTAAAATTGAGTTTTAAAGAATCCGCGACCGTACAGAACGAAAAACTTGACACAAATTTAAAATTGAGGCCAATGTTACTATTCGGGGCGTAAACAGTAGATTAAGCGTATTCCGAAGCCTAAGCGTAACAGCAAAAAATGTAATCTAGAATTTAAACCTACACTTTTATAGACTTACCAGAAACCTGGACGCGTCTGAAAGTAACACGAACAAAAACTGATGTGTTCCTATGCAAATTTGTTTTATCTGCGTTTGAAGGTGGTGATTTGAACGCAAGATCCAGCAAATCGGACTTTAAGAAGTTTAAAGAACCCTTGCAATCGAAGCAATGGAGAAGATATGCGTTGTTCCAGTGATAAATAACTTTTGAACCAGCCACAAAATGTTTCTTGGTTCATGGATTTGTGGTTTAGACACCAAAACACGTCCACAGTCAACGCGACTGTTACAAAATTTAAATGTTGAATCCATTTCAGAAGATATCATTTAGTATTATTTAATTTTGCAAAATAGTTTTGAGCTATAAAAACGTTCTCAAAAGTTTCAATGGTAACACATGGAGAGTAGACGCAGACTATGAGAAACTCAGCTCAAACTGTGTTTGCGAAACATGTGCGCAGTGTTTAAGAACTCGTGCACGTAGTCTAAATGTTCAAAAGACACGACAGCTATCTCGGACACGACCGTAAACCATACTTTAACTAGTAACGGTAACGCCACCCACCTAGCGGACCCAGGATTCAAATACTATCTTGATATTAGATCTCAGATATAAAATATTTATGTGAGAAAGGTTTGATATTTCATTTATTTTAAAAACTTTTTACTCTTAAATTAATTTATTAGCGAGTGTTTAATTCCTTGATGAATTGTGACTTATGTGCGCTAAACTGACGTAGCTCCCAGAGAAGCTGTTGAATCTGCAACACTGTTCTGCTACCCTATAGGGAGTTGAAAATTGTTAATATTTGTGAACTTATACTAAATTTAAATTCGAAGAAATTAATTTTTGTACTTTAACAACGCGTTAAGATAAACAAGTTTCGCAACATTCACATTAATTTTCGACATAGTATAAACCATGGTACAACCGAAGGTCTGCTCCCGGCTCCGGCTAATTTTGTTGACCTCAGGCTTAGCTATTTTACCTCCGGTTTCACTCTGGTGTAAAAACGTAACTTTCGTATTAACTTTGACAATTTTTAGATTTATTACAGTAGGAAGCAGGCTAGAAAACTTCTATCTGATCCCATTTCCGTCAAAACTTATTTGACCTTTGTTTAGGGTATTTGTTATGGTTTTTATAGTATGACTTTAGATAGCCCCATTTTTCAGCCGCTATATCTTGAAACGTAGGTTGCGTATGAAAATTGTTTTGCTTCAATGTATCAAGTTTCTTAACCTCAATAGGACGTAGGTAGAAAAGCAGAGCCCAAACGTGAAGGAAGCAACCTCTAGTGATAAGAATTGATTTATGTTTATCAATATATGTTTATCTGAGTGCATGGGTTGTATTAAATCGTGCATACCTGGTTTCCAATCGAAGTTTTGGTTACGTCCACGAGGTAAGTTTATTTTTAAAAACGATCCATCATTTGAGACACGTACATTATCTTTTCATACCAGTTTCAAATACGGGTTTTAAATCATGGTAATACGTCTTGGCCGAGGCGATGCTTATCCGTTATAAATTAATATTTAAAAAATCACATATTTAAAATTATTATTATTATTGTTATTATTATGTTTATTGTTATTATTATACTTATTTTAATTATTATTATTATTACTATTATTATTATTATTTTTATTATTATTATTAGTAGTATTATCATTATTATTATTATCATTATTATTATTATTACTATAGCTAAATCAACCCATTATTCATTTCAGATGTCATCCTTACAGGCTGTTTTTAAACCGCCATCTTACTACTTTTTAGGGCACAGAAATTTAATACTCAGCTATTATGCAATTGACACTTATTTCTGGAAAAAACAACAATATTTTTTATAATTATTAGCCTTCAAGACGAATTTAATTCCTTTCATTGTATTAATTTGACAGTGTGAAGCAAATTTTTTGTATTCGTTTTACGCGTACTACACCGTTGGTTTTGATTATCAGTAAAATTATTTTCTGCTGTCGAAAATGAACCACATCTGATCTGATGCTATCATTAAAATTCGGGAATTTGAAATTTTTAACAAATTTAGTTGATGGTTAAACGAAGGAGCAAAATTACACTTGCATTACAGAGCCCATTAAACTCAAATTCGTATTTACCATCAGCGATGAGGCTGTATATAAAATTCTCAAATGAATTTTATTATAATATGTCTGTGATTTAAGAAAAAATTTCTTACATTTAAGAAATACGATTAGGAAAGAGCACTTGAAAAAATATATCAGTTATAAATAACGGAAAAATTTTGGGAAAATTGTTTAAATAAAGTCCGAAAACCATTCTATTAACGAAAATAATTTGTGCCGTACTACATAATTTATCATTGATAACATATCACGAATTTTTAACGAAGAGACTCGACTTTACATTATATTGGTTTTAGGCAAAATTTCACTTTTATACCAATCAACAGGCGTCAATACTATCTTACCACAGTAGTAAACATTTCTAGCCGCAGACCCGTATTACACAAAAGGCCAAGTTTGCTTCCTGAATAACGTATACACTCTACGCCTTACATTTATATACTCTTCGTCAAACTTATAGGGCCATGCATGTAATTTAAGCTTATGAAGCCGTTCGTTATAAAGTAAACTGTTTCGTTATATTTCGATTTAACTTAAAATATGGTCGGTGTTACACCTATCTGTCTACAAAATTAAAGCTAGAACGCCTCACAAACGTGTTTTGGGCACTGATCCAACTGATTGCAGCCAAGTTAACTTGAATTTATTATTAGCATCAATTTCTATGTACCACATTGTGAATAGTGAAATTAGAACGTAAGAATACCGTTTTTAGGCGATTATAACAAAAACCTGTTTTTGTCTAACAAAACCTAAAATCCCTGCCAGTCATATTTCAATTCACTACCTTAATAAGCGCTCAACAACCTACTCTGCTCACACACCAGGTTCAAACGATACCACCACATGGCTAGATTTTGATAAAATACTAGTTTAAATAGAAATAAACGCTGTAATTTTTGCGTTTAAATACCTCGTGAAATATTTTCACCCATTAAACCGATCAAATATACTTAAGGTTGCTTTTATTTTAAGCTTATCGATTCACCCTAAATACAAGAATGTAAACACTCTCAAATGATGAACCATAAATTTCTTTTAAGCAACGACAGGGCTCTGATTTGTTGAGGCCTATGTAGACGATAACAGTGAATTACGTACACCCACCATCCCTTAATAAGTAAAAAGTCCAACGGGCTGAAACGCTTTAAAAATAGCAATTTTGAACGGCATTTTCGCTATTCAAAAACGGTCGCTTTGTCGGTCCTACAGGCCAAATCTTAAACACATATGGCGCGTGTCTTTGCATGACGCCTTCTTCAGGCACATAGCCAACTCACCTGGCTAGGGAGGGCTAAAAAATTTTCAGGAGGGGCACATAAAGTTTCTCGTTGACTCACAACCAAGTTTGAAAATTTTCTATGGGGGGCAAAGTTTTTATAGGCGGGGGCTGAGTCACCCCTGGCCCCCTTGGCTACGTGCCCGACGCCTATTGACCAATTAACCATTGCGTAAAGGTTTGAACAGTATATATATTTTGCAACATTTAATGTTTAACTTCACACATGGTTTTAAATGTGTGGTCGTTTTTTGGTCCATGAGAACGGTTAAGTGAGAAAAATTGGCTTTCAAATCATTAGGCGTCTTTGTGTTGCAATTGTTAAACACGGTGCGATATATACTATTTAACGTATATACACTGCGCTGAGTTGCCTACAGGCAACTCAATGCGAGAAGGGGTTAAGGTGCCCGATTGCTAGTTTTGGCAAAAGGTTTCATGCTCTGGCAACTATTGTAGATGGTACAAATTCGTATGATCTGGACGTGAAATTTGAGCAATTTACAAGAATTCATAAAGTCCTATTCACGCGTGCAAGTTTTTACTACTAGAACTTGCAGCTGCAACTTGCACTTGCAAGTTTTGTCTAAAATCAAGTTGGTAAAATCTGCAGCTGCAAATAATTCATTAAAAATCAAAGCTAGGAATTTAGTTCACATGTGTGAATGACCATGCAAGTTTAATGAATTTATTGCATCCGCTTTCTCATTGGCTGATGACAAAATGCAAGTTCTGTGTGCAATTTGCAGGTGCAAGTTCTCGCAGCAAAAACTTGCACGTGTGAATAGGGCTTAAAAGAAACTAAGGCTTCGCACAGCTTTTCGTGATCACTTCGCACCCAGATTTGATTTTTTGAAAATATTCGATTCATTACGTCCAAAAATTTCCCCTTGGAGAACAAAGTAGTATTTTTGTCAAAAAGGCAGACGAATTATAATTTATTCGACGCAGTTTGTGGAGTTGGGTCCGAATGGCGTTAAATTTTTCGCAATCCGACAATTCGTTATCGAATTATGGCCAAATAACTGATTTGGCAAGGGTTGCGCTATACTTTATATACTGTTCCGCACGCCGGTATGCGATGCAAACAAAAATATAGGCAAAATCTATTTGGTTGAGTACGGTGACGAGCGGCGACAGTAACGTTTATCTACTGATACCGTCATACTTCACTTACCAATGCTAGCCTAAAATGTGGACATTTCATAACAACGCGCAGTTTTGTCTAACGCGAACCAATGATAACGTACAGTCGCATATATGCCAATTTTTACAGATTTACCACGTACCATGAGGTATTTACTTACCATTTCATGCCTTTAAACATGACGGCTGACACAAAAACTTAGTCACGACCAATGGTTATAGACAGCAACTGTACAGAGGCGGATCCAAAAAATTTTGACGGGGGGTGGCTGGCAAAAGTTATGAAACGCAAAAATTGTAAGGTAGGGACCTTATCATTTTATCACCAAAAATTTTTCTGAGGGCGAAAAATTGTAACGACGGAGGGACCTTACCATTTTATCGCAAAAAATCTCCGAAAAAAATTGTGTTTTTTACAAAAAAATTTTCTGAAGGGAAAAATTGTAAGGCATGAACATCACCATTTTAACACAAAAAATTCTGGTGGGGGCGTACGCCCTTCCCCCCGCCCCACCCTCAGTATCCGTTAGCGCACTTGCATACCATTGATCATTAAATCACCATGAATTATATTTTACTCGCCATGGCCAGTCTAAAATCTGGAAATTTTTTCTAGGTGGGGACAGAAAATTTTCAGACATTTTTTGCACAACGTAAACCTGTGATAATGTAAGAGCTCATTTACTGATTGATGCCATTTGTTATGAATTACCATGATTTATTTCCTAGGACATTTTGGCTAGTCAAAAATCTAGACGTCAAGCGATAAACACTCCTTCATATATGACGATTTAAATAATTAAAATGTAAATTTGAACCTAACCAGATAATCAACATGTAAATCAATAACTCATTATGATATAAAATTTAAATATATACCTAAATGTGCCGATTTCTAATCAAAATATTGCTATAAACAAAGGGTATTTTGCTAAATTTTCAAGTATATAAGGGTGTTATGAATAATAGAAATTTAGAAAGAACACAGATTAGGCGGGTTTTAAAGCTGATTACTTCAAGGCTCGCAAATTGCGCACAAAGCGGCAAGGTGGAAAATTTTTTATACTCCTGTTGCATATACGTCATATTTTTCAAATATTTCGCTAGAAAACACACTCTGTTAGCTTCCGATGAACGATTTGTAATCGAAAATTTTTCAACACCGAAGGGCAGAACCTAGGATAGATACGTCCTTTCATTCCGCCCATAAATTCGCTATTGAAGGTGCCTTTGGCTAATACTCGCAAATTATTACGCGAATACTACTCAAATTATAAAATTTTTGAGTTTTTCACGCTAAAAAGGTATATATTATTCTGGCAACGCGTATTGGTTTCTATTACTGCATGTGCCGTTGCTAAGTGATTCGAGCTACGTCCCCCCCTTCCAAATCAGAACCATGCCCTCTGAGAAAATTGGAATGGTAGTTCTGCCCAGATAAGCCAGGGACATCTCGGGAGAGTTGATGTGGAAAACATTGCAAGCGAAGTGAGCGAGAGTTCAGACGTAATATTGGAATCTAATGTTAATTATGACGGACCTACTATTTTGATTGGGGAGGGGGCTTCTCCGCCGAAGTCCTTCTTGGCTGTCCCTGTGTCGTCAAATGTTCCCAAATTTTCATTCGTTGGAATCAGCACCAATTGATAATGAACACGTCTTCCATATCACCGCCATGCACCGACGACACCCTGAAGAAGATAATGCGAGATTGATATTTACAGATATTTTGAATCTCAGTTTAAAACAGAAGATGGGGCATGGTATTCAGATGACATGATGACTTATGCAGAATAACAGTTGTGCTCCAAAAATCTCATCCCTTTACCTTATTAGCAAAAGCACAACAAGAAAATACGATAGAGTGTATACACTCGTACGAAGCGCAAAAATTTTGAACATTTCGCATGTTAGCAAGTTGACAAAGACAAAACATGAAAATATGCTGTGGGTAAAAATGAACCCCTATGACATCCTGCCTCCCATTCCCGATCGTGGGGCTCGGAAGGGGGCAGTTTCCACTGCTGTATTGTGTTACATTTTTATTGGAGTTCTGTTTTTATAGATTTGATTTTTCAGCTTGCTAAAATGACTAGTTTAAATTTCGTTAATTTAAATACGCTAACATGCACACTTCTACGCAATCGCCGAGCAACTTTATAACTGATGTAAACTTTGATTTAACTCTTTTATTTAACCTGATATACGTTAAGTTTTTTAAATACACTAAAATTGTGAGATTTCGAGTTTTTATAAAGTGTTTTGCCGGATGAGTTTCTTAGACTTCCCAGTGTCAATGACGCATCTTTTAAATCAAACAGAATTGTTGACAAAACAACGCGAGCGAGAATATAGTGAAAATCGTTGTGCTATTTTTCTACTATAGTGATACGAATAAGAGGGGGGTAATAAGAGGGGGTCCCCATTTTGAGTCTCAATCAATAGGAGTCCGTATCCCTAAAAAGAGTCCGTAAGCGGATAGAGTCCCTAAACCCTTATTAGAGTCCATAAATGTCAAATATCCTTCCCTAAATGTAACGCATAAATGACTAGAACACCAAATAAACTTCAGTTCGAAATTTTAAAGCGCACTTAAGTTTTGAAAGTAACATTCCAAAGTATAACCTTGCATTATCGCTCAAGCTTTTGATGCAAGGCAAAAAGCGTTTACTTCAACGCATAGTTGCAATGCCGGATATATATCAGTAAGGAAGGGTAGCAGAGAGCTGTTTGAAAATCAATAACAGTCCGTAACCGAATAACAAAGGAGGGTCCCCGCTGAAGAGGCCAAATAAATATTAGTCCCCCCTCTTATTGGGTCACTGCAGTATTCATTTGCAATATCAAGTTTTTATCTTGTGTGGGTAGATGGTGATCGATCCCGTTATCTCCCCATTTGTCCTGCTCTCGCCTTGAGCAACAAGTGATGAGACTCAGTCCCAGCGGCGGTTCCAGAAGTTGCTGACGGGGGGGGGGGGCGGGCTGGCAAAAGATATGAAACGCAATTTTTTCTGCGTCCAATGTGCCAATTTTCGAAGGAAAATATTGTAAGGTGACCTAACCGTTTTATCACAAAACAATTTCTGACGGTGAGACACTGCGTCTGCCGTCTCCCATTGGATCCGATAGTGCTTGATCCTACGCACAAAATTTGTGCCAGGCATAATTTTGCTCATTTTCTAGCATTGTTTAAAGAATCATGCGTATCCTTGAAAATTACCACAATTATTAATAATTATATGTAAATTAAAATTTTAAAATCAAAAATTCATATTTGAAAAGCTTTTTTAACTGTTGCAACATTCTGGTTTCAAAAATGCAAATGAAAACAAAACAATTGTTGCTGATGAAAAATTTGCTATCAGAGTTAATTCAATTTGTAACAGTGGTTCGCTAGATTATATTTCAGCTAAGCCATTTGTATTTTTTAATTTTACGATATTGCTCGTCATTGCATACCGTCATACTATACAGATGTCGAATAAAATTATTTTTGAAACAATCCCTAAATTTTAATAAAGCAAGAACGTATACCTTAAGGTGTCCGACGAATTTGAATCACCGAAACGCGTTATGTTTCGGCCATGTAGAATTTGATTGTCTACAACTCCAAAATCTTATGCGCAACGTAAGAATCACTAACACCAAGAATGGATATTGACAAGAATGGGCAACCCTTTGGGCTCCAATGGGACAAAATGTACCGCCGGGCGTTGGGTTTTAAACCACCCCCTTCTTTAGAAAGGGGTCGCTATCACATGAATACCCCTAAATTAAACTATAAGGGAAGCATGTTTGACGCCGCATACATTTAGTGAAATAGTTCGCACCGGTTGTACACCCCCTCTTAATAAAGGGGGTCGGGTAAAAACGCAACGCGTGCCGGGTACATTCTTTTCTGTACAAAATATGCCCAGTTGCACACTCTTGTTAAATAACGATTATCCACTCTTGCTAAAAACCAAACAATTCAAATTTTTGCAACGTTCCTGTGTGCGTAAAACATAGAAATGGTTTTGGTTTATAAGTACAGTATTTATATTCAGTAGTGAATTTGTTAATATTTTATATTTTTACAGAAGTACAAGAACAAGTCAAATTTTTTGAAGACCTGAAGCAAACATAAACTTTCTCAAGTTAGGATGTCGTTTTCAACCAACAACTGTTGGATACTTTGTTTTACGAAATGGAATGTTTTATTTGGGCGTAGGATGATCAGAGGAGGTAACGAGAAGCTTAAATTACGCAAAGATTTTCAAAATCTAACCAATTTTGGGCAAACGCCGGACGGCGGCTAACTGAGAAGAGCCACAAAACGATTGGATTTGCATCATTATTGTGAACCATACTTTGATGAGCGTCCCGTTTCCCGGAGAGTTTGCACTGTACAATAGAGCAAACTTATGTTTCAAGCTATTTTTTGCTTAGGCTTTGGCTTTTAATTTTAGAGTCGTATAGTAAATACATTGAGGCTTAACATTGCGCTTAGGATACTTGCCATTTAAAAATTGAAACCAGCAAAATTTTAGCAACAGTGAAAATTGTATGCTAAACTGTTTCATTATTTGCTTTTTTATCAGGCTGGTCCTACTAAATATTTTTACTCAAAAATAACAAAATTCATCTAAATGACGAGTGGGTGATATATATATGAAATGCTCTGATGTCAATGCCAGCTGGCGATATTTTAATTATCCTCATTGTCAGATAACGTCAGCCCGCACTTTTCTAAGCGAACACGCATGTTTATAGGGAAGCTTGGGGGCTCAGCACCCCGTAAAAATTTTGCCTCCACCCCGAATATTTTCAACCTTGCTTGTAAGTCATCGAAAACCCTTGTATGCCCCTCCTCAAAATTCTTTAGATCCAGCTGGCAAGATGACCTAGGGGGACTGCTATACACCTGCGGAATATTATCAAAGTGAAAAATTTCAAGGTTATAGTTATACCAAAGGAATGAACTTGTAGAGATCGTTCTAAAGCTGCAAAGGCCAGGCTGCCTGTACAGATATTAACTGCAGAATCATGCGCGTAGCCATGGTTTGAATCTTGTAGTGGTCTGCAGTAAAGAGCGTGGAACATTTTAGATCCGTTCATTAGGTACCTAAATTTGGTATTGCTAAAGTTGGGCTTAAAATTTTGTTCCAAAATGAAATAATTTTTTAGTCCGTAACAAATAATGGTCTATGTGTATTTTTAAGTTCAAACAACCAAAATGCAACATTTAAAGAAATTTACATATGAAGGCCCGGGCATCGGAAATAGGCACCATAGATTTTTCTTGAGCTGTGCGATTACGCCGTATCCATCTCTCGTCAGGCAATTTTTCGTTTATCATTCACCCAATTGAACAACAGGCGTACTGGTGTATAAAATTTCATTTCAAACAACAGGCTCGTTTTTGAAATATACGAAAACCTGGTAGAATAATTTTAATAAACTCCGGAGGCACATTCAGTTTATAATTGATTTTCGTCGCAAGAATCCTCGGCATAAACGTTTTCAACCCGCCTTCAGGGTACGAAATATGGCCTGAAATGCAAAAACAACAAATTTGAAGAACGAAATATTAATTTCAATAAATTTAAAAAATTGCGTCATAAGATACGGTTCGTTGTTTTGTGTGCTCAGACACCAATTTTTTTTATACACCCGCTGTCTGGCTTGCATCATTCTTTGCGTCTAACACGTGCTCAAATACAGCGTTTTGATTAAAATCGGTTGGACCATAATAATATTTTTCGTCAACTTCAAAAGTATCGTAAATAAAATTGATTTGAAATTTTGATAAATGCCAAATTTTTGCGACCAAATAATTCTCTCAAACTTTAACAAAAATACTGTCAACAACGAGTGAACGCATATTGTAAATTGGAAAACAATTCAAACATTGGTACATATTTTGTCACAGCGCATTTTGTAGTCTGCGGAACTTTACGGCCAACCTATAGAACAGCGCCGTAAACAGTAGTATATTCCTAACCCTAAGTCTAGGCCTGAGCGTAAGAATGAGCTCATGCCAAAGCCCAAACCTTTGCCTAAGTCTAAGCAAACACATTAGTCTAAAGCCTACCATTACTGTATTGCAGTCTCGCTGAGAGACATACCGCCGCTGATTTTTACACGAGCTAAAGTTGACCAACAGTTCATTTCGTCAGTTTGCCCATCTTTTAGAACATTTACAAAACTTCCTGCTTCAAAAATTGGTTTTAAGTTTAATTAAAACAATTGTCACTTTAACAATTCGCAACAATTATCGTAACCGGAATAACCTATGTTTACTAAAATAATATTGACAGAAACTCAAACACCTGTTTCTTCCAGGAAAAAAAATATTCTTTCTGTAAAGCTACAAACGTTTCCAGAATCTGGTGATGTTTCTGGCTGTTGTTTAAATTTTTGTTTTGCAATTGTAAAATTTTTTAAAAGGAATTACTAATTTTAAGCTGAGCTAAACTATTTTCAAGTGTGTCAATTTAGCTTTCTATTAATGCATATTTTTTACTATGCTATTACTGCGATTTCTCGGCGGTCAACTACAAATTTGTCGTGCTTAATTTTCAAAACTTAGGCATTATTGAAAGCATCTAAACTGCTTAATTTGTTATGTCTATAAAATATGCCGACATTGTAAATTCCAATCAATTGTTTAACTCAGGGAGAGAATTAGTTATTTCTGAATATTTCTGAGTTAGTAACAACACAACATTAAATACTAACTCACTATTAGGTGCTTCAGTTCCGGGTGAGTTGATTAATTAACACAAAATGAATTCAATCAATTCAGAATTTTGAGTTCCGAAAGACCTAATTCAGAGCTAAGGCTTCAGGGCGGATTCGACTCATCCTGAGTTTAAATCAACTCACTCGAATTTACGGTGAATTTACAAATTACTGTTCGTCATTATGTTTCCAACCGTTATCCTTCTTAAACGTCAACTAGAAACTCGTCAGTTTCAATTTGCAGAATCAGCGCTTGCCTGAAAAACTTATACTGATAATTTTGGTGAATTTATTTTAATTCAGAATGAGTTGAATCACTGAGTCTGAGGTCTTTCAGAAATCAGCATTCTGAATTTGATTGAACTCATTTTGAGTTGATTACTTAACTGATTGAAATTGACTGTGTAGTTTTTAGAAAACAACGGAGACAGAAAATGTTTATTTTATTATATACCTAAGTCCATGTTCATTTCTTTTAATTTTCAACCTCTATTTTTGAAATTAAACTTGAAATATCCAGTCTGGGAGTAAAGCGGTAGACTTATACTGCGCTGCTATTTTTGATCGTATGTAAAATTTTCTATGCTTAATTTTTATTGAAGCCTTTAAATTCCGATGAGTCGATTAATCAACACAGAGAGAATTGAGTTAAAATCAACTAACTGAAATTTACAATGAAACCACTTCATTACTAATCAAAACCTGTTTGATGGTTAGTTGTAGATTTTGTTAATTATTTTAGAAAATCATCGTTTAGTTTTAGGGTATAATTCACTTAGTAGAACTAAAACACGATTTGAAAATTATATTTATTTGTCTAATTCAAAAAATGGTTGCTTCAATTCAAGGAATCAAGCTATTGCTTATCTTAAAAGTGAGTTCAAAACAAACTTTGCTCACGACAAAAGCGACCTTTAGCTGTTCAATTTATCTGAGTGTATTTGAAAACCGAAAAAAATTAAACAATGCGGTCAGTTGAAATATTTATTAAAAAACCGGTTAACTCTGTTGGGTAGCAATAATCGAAACCAAGACCATGATTCGAAGGTCTAAAGCCTATTTGTTTCGCTTAAAATTTAACTTTAATTTTTGTTTCATAGATTGAAAATAGAGTGTCGGTCGAAATGTTTTCGCGATTTGAAATGCTGGCACGGTAATTCGTAAAATACTACTCAAGGTAAGCGCTACCGAGGTCACCTTGGCAAATTTCCAGAAGACAGACATTACAATGTAACCACGGAACTTGTCATTTTGATTTAAGAATTAAATAAGGGTTAACTAATTACATAGCTATGTTAAAAACTGATTTTTAAAATGTTTCAGATCGTAACGCTGTTATGTTCAACGGATGCCTACTACAAATCGTTCCCGCAACTGCACAAACCTGATCAAAGCATACGCAATTGGGATCATTTTCTTGCAAGTATATCCGGTTCTAGAGTGGCGCTACCTGCGAACGTTGATGACAATATTGCTGAACATTTTGTTGAACGCGGTGTTGACATTGTTGATCCGATTGTAGGTGCTGGTCGCCGGAAACGGAAACGACACGTGAGCATTTTTACTTCCGGATTCAAAAGAGGATACTCAGTGATGGATCCGATAACTGCCGGAAAAAGAGGGTACACAGTGATAGACCCTATATCTGCAGGTAAAAGGGGTTACTCAATAATGGAGCCAATATCCGCTGGCAAGAGGGGGTACACAGTGATAGACCCTATATCTGCAGGTAAAAGGGGTTACTCAATAATGGACCCCATATCTGTTGGCAAAAGGGGGTACACAGTTATAGACCCTATACCACGAAAAGAGAAATCTGTTGGCAAAAGGGGGTACACAGTTATAGACCCTATATCTGCAGGCAAAAGGGGATACTCAATAATGGACCCAATATCTGCTGGCAAGAGGGGGTACACAGTGATAGACCCTATATCTGCGGGGAAAAGGGGATACTCAATAATGGACCCTATATCATCTGGCAAAAGGGGATATTCAATACTGGATCCAATATCCACTAGCAAACGGGGGTACACAATAATGGACCCCATATCGGCTAGCAAGAAGGGATACAGCGTCCTAGACCCCATCGCCGTTGGCAAACGCTCATACCGAGTGGTCGACCCGATTGGAATGATCTCAAAACGAGGCTTCAACATCATTGATCCGATATCTTCTCAAAAACGAGCAGCCCCCGGCATTGAATTCAACGAAGTTTCACCACACAAACGCGGCTATACAATTCTTGATCCAATTGCTACTGGGAAACGCTTTGCTGAACGTTATGATTTCGATGATGCCAAAATCAACGAATTTACACCGGACACCTATAGCGAACACTATTACAGTGGCCCGGCTGACGCTTTGCTAAGACGTTTTAGCTGGTGGGTGCAGAATGGAAGGCCCTCAAAATTAAGTACAGATGTTAGCGATCATTTGTCAAAAGGCAAAAGAGGTGTTAGCTTAATTGATCCAATTTTAATTGCACGACGGTTTAGTGATAGTGACGGTGATGCTTATGCGGACATTGGCTTTAACCGCCAACCGATGGGGTCTAATAATCGATATCTTGCACTTGAACCGGTCACTTACGATGACTTAGCTAATTCCTTGAATGGTTTTGGCGCCAATGATTTTTTCGCTAAATAAGTTGCTAATTTTAGCAAGACTAACACTACTTTTAGACAAATTTCCGATGAAATATTAAGGTGACGAATTTCAGGGGTTAAATGAAAAAAAATGAACCGTGAAATTTTAGGGATTCGAATTTAAGTAAATTGGAATTTTTTGTTCCGCCAAAAATTCAAATTAAAATTTTGTTGTGTCAAAATTGGTCTAAAATGAAAACGATGGGACAATAGTAGTCATTTGTTGGTGCTTTAAGGAATTTTGCTTTAAATTTTGTAAATAACTTGCATCCTATAATGCGGTGTTTCCTTTTGTTGTTTAATTCGCAGTTGACGTTTGCTTCACTCGATGAGTATAGTGTCGTGTCAAAAAACTTCAAATTGTGTTTTTGTTAATGTCGTCTACTGGCGGATCCAGAAGGGCGAGGCACTGGAGTGTTCGCCCACTGTCAGAAAATTTTTGTGATAAAATGGTAAGGTCCCTCACACCTTACAATGTTTCCCCCTCTGAAAATTTGCACTTGTAAACATACAGTAAAAATTTCATTAGAAAACTTTTGCCACCAGCGCGTGCCCGTCACAAATTACTGGATCCGCTACTGTTGTCGTCCACGTCCACATAAGTTGTCATCATCTCACGTGTGTAGAAACTATTACCAGTTGGCAATATGGCAATATATTTGTCTTATAAATTGCACGCTATCAAAACGAACTTGATGGAATTCACCGCACCAACAAATTTATTATATAACAGTTGATGTCGTAGCTGGCTTGTACGAAAATCTATTACTAATTTTTGATAACTTCTGTAGCCATTAAAGGATCCGGTCCAAGGTTTGAAGTTGGTATTCTTTATTAAATTAAGAAAAATAGTATACCTACAATGTATTTTACTGAACAATTGTTAAAAAATGATTTTGAACCCAAGTTGCGCGTGTGATTAGGGGCTTAATAATCTAACCTTTATGATATTAGCAGCGGTAGAGATCTGGGTAATTTACCATCGAACACAGTGTTTCTATGTACACGCAGACCTGTGAAAAAGTTATTTATTTGTTCAACAGGAACAACAGCGGCGTTTTCTGTTTAAACTTTAAAGCGTAAAATACTATAGTCCATTTACTCCAATATGTGGGTAGTATTAGAAAATGCTCATTAAATGCTATTGTAAACGTCACCTATACCAAAATATTATCTATATTGTCTGTGGTACGAATGATCTGTCAAGTTTAGTGATGTTTGCTTTATATGTTCTGATTGAACGTCGTTGAATTTAAAGTAAAATTTGAAAATAAAAATATACTCTAATAAACAACATATAGGTATGAGGATCATTCGTCGCCCGACAACTCGTCGACCGACAACATGTAACGCGAAATCTCACCGACTCGACCATTTGTCACCCATCGTTTTGCTTAGGCTTAAGCTTTATAGACACCGGTAGAGGTGGAGTTACCGTGTAACGAATAGTCGTAGATTTCAAGATATAATGTGTAGACAATTAGGTTATTCTCTACCTTCGAACTTTAGTGTAATTTAGCAATTTTTGTTCCTGGCTGATGGTTATATTTTAAAAATCCTATGTTTATTTTAAAATATTGCCAGCAAATTATAGCCCTATTTGGCAGGTATATATATATTTTGTAAACAATAGGGAATAATGAATTTGCAACACTACTTCAACTTCACTAGCATACCCGCTTGTATAATGCGGTCCTAATTGCGAGAATACAGACTTTCATTTTAAGCAACAAGCTCACTAATTTAGCATGATAAGTAGTCATATTGCCTTTGTCGATTTGGTCCATGTAAAGATCAGGGGCGGAACGTTTTTCTGTGGGACTGCAATAGAGTAGACGTAAGCTTTAGACTAATTTTTTGCTTAACTTAGGCTTAGGCTAGGCTTAGGTTTATAAATATGCTCATTCTACCGCTTAGACTTAGGCTTAAGCTTAGGCTTAGGAATATGCTTATAATACTGTTCCGTCCCTGTTCTTTACATTGGTCGCCTACGTTGGTACTATTCACGATGTAATAGGATGGCGAAAACACAACCAGACCATGAAGCGGAGACGGAATTGAAGCAAAATCAGATTGGTAATATTACACTCTATTCGCCAGTGTGCAACCGGAGGTGAAAAATACGGGAGCCGAGCCGGAGCCGGAGACCGATTTTCTGCAGGAGATGGAGCCAGAGGCAGACCGGTTGTACATTGATATATATTCACTGTTCTTAGCAATATGGTTCTGGTTGTTTCTTAAACTTTTGGGCAGTTTTAGATTCAGAAAATTGCCAAAATTTGCCTAAAACTCACTTATCGACACAACTTTTATAAAAAGTTTCAAACAATGGTTCGACCAAAGAAACGGCCGCAGGTCGATTTTTACTCGGAATCAGAGGCAGACGTCCGGTTGCACCCTGATGTTTACCGCAAATGAGATCTTGTGGTAGTAGAACTAAGTGAACCATTCTTGAACTTTGATTATGGGATTTTGATAAACGTATAAAACGAGAACCATTGTAAATTATCGCTAGCATTGTCAGTGAAATTTCAACTACTACACAAATCGATAACCATACCATTTCAGAGGCAGTAATTAAGCATAAGTGAAGAGGACATGTCTTTTAAATCCCTATACGCAAAATCAAAAAATATATTTCTTTATTTTTCAATGCTTAGTTCATTTGGTTCACTTTATGTACCCTCGACGCCAGATCAATTTGCTAGGATGTTTACTTTTGAGAAAGGCATACAAGGGTTTTCGCTACCTACAAGCAACGTTGAAACTTCTATAGAGGGGCCACAATTTTTCCAGAGGGATTGAACCCCACTGATCCGCACTGGATACGGTCCCGATTTTATGTTTTATAAAAATACTCAAAAGTACGATTTTTAGTAATTTTGCATTGTAACCAAATCATCATGGTTTCACTACGACAACTACTGCAGTGGTTGTGGCTTCACGAATTGGGTGATTTTTCTCAAATGAGGTGTTGAATTTTCTTAGGTAGGTACTTGAAAATATTCCCTGTATCATTAAATCGTATTACTGTGTTTTGAGTTGTTTATATATATACTACCCGGTTTGCCAGCTATAATTTAAGCTTAACGACTAGGTCATCCCTCAGCCAAAGTACAGTTCGATTATCTACATTAGTGGGAACAAAGCATATTAATAATTGCGATACTCTAATTATCTTATACTAAAGAAGATAGTCCTATTTTTAGGCCTATTTTTGTATAAATTTGCACTTATCCCAGAATTCTAAACAAATGAAAAGTTGAAATAAAAAATTACCACAAGCCAACTGTATCATTAATTTTAGTCTGTAATTATTTTAATACAAGCAATACATTATGTTTTAAATTTTGTACTATAATCGGGCTGTTGGGTTTTTTGGGCCAATGTAAGGATCAGGGGTGGAACATTTTTTCTGTGGGACTGCAATAGAGTAAGCTAACGCCTTAGACTAATTTTTCGCTTAGGTTAAGGCTTAAATTTAGGTACTCATTCTTACGCTTAAAACTTAGGCTTAGGTTTAGGAATATGCTTATACTGCTGTTACGTCCCTGTTCTATATATTATCCATTTTTAGAAGTAATTTGTGTTTTCCTGACTTATGTCATAAATTTTTTATATGCTTCCATTTATTATGCTGGAAGTTAACTGCGTTTTAGTTCGGTCTCGATTTCCGGACACAGTTTTTCAAGTTTCTAGTTCCGGATGCAGACTTGTGAATTTCAATTTACACTGTCGCGATGTCTGAGGATTTAAAAGCACTGAGTTTTTCTTGTATTACAATTAATTTTTAACAGCCGTCAGCCGAAAATCGGTTCTGCTTAAAGTACAGGCGGTCACACACTTATATGCTTAATTCGTGATAGACATATAAAGGGCAAATATCACACTTTAGACAAAAACTATTCGATTCCCATCCGAGTACAGATTTTGGCCCAATTTCCTCCAGTATTTCAGAGGTCAAATTCTGACCATCTGAAATTTAGCGAAGTAATAACAAGAGAACCAATGCTTTGTCGTTCGGGCCTATGTGATGATCAGGGGCGGAACGTTTTTCTGTGGGATTAGAATAGAGTCTGCTTAAGCTTTTCATTAATTTTTTTATTTGGCTTAGGCATAGACTTAGGCTAAGGCTTAAGCTTAGGCTTAAAGGTATGCTCATTACTGCGCTTAGGCTTAGTCCTAAGCTTAGGAATATGCGTAGAATATTGTTCCGCCCCTGTTCTTTACATTGGCAGTCGTTCGGAACGCTATCACTGAGCAATGAAAAGGTTATGTATTCAACTGCTGGGTCGTATATAGATGAGGGCCGAGCCATTTTCCGCGAGAGTTGAGCTTAAGCTTTAGACTAATTTTTTTGCTTAGGCTAAGGCTTAGTTCTACTATTAGGCTTAACAATATGCTTATACACTGTTACTGATATTATCAACGTATGGCACCATTCGCTTATAACATCAACCGTAATGACTGCGGCCCACGGAACGATCAGGGGCGGAACGTTTTTCTGTGACGCTGCAATAGAGTATTCTTAAGTTTTAGACGATTTTTTGCTTAAGCTTAGGCTTATGCTTTGTATAAGCTCATTCTTACGCTTAGGTTTACGCTCATGATTAGGCTTAGGAGTATGTTTATGCTACTTTTACGCTTCCGACCCTGTTCTATATATTGGCCATGACTGCAATACAACTTAGCGGACTTTTTTCTTTGTTGAGGAGGAATGCAAATAGCGCAGCGGACGAAATTATTGAAATGAACTAACGGCGTACTCTACAGATATAAATAAATTTGTAAGTCGGCACAAAAAGGTAAAATTTGTAACAACGTAAGTAACCTTAGCAATTATTCATCAGGAAAGTTTCCACGGAAGACGTACGTCCAACTACTTCCTATCTGGACGCGCTAGGTGAACCCACAGTCAACGGTAATCTTAGAAGTATAAATAATGTTTTATCGACTTGGGACGTTTCAGTATATTTATTTTTAAAGATCCTTTGTATATATTTAGCATAAATTCAACCTATATAAAGTTATGGAACAAGTTAAAGCAAAGCTTATATTATTGCTAGTTCTGGTATGCTGCTTTGATTTATTTCTCTACTGATAATACTGATAAGTCCGTCGAATTTTCCGGGGTAACGTATTTTTCCAAATTGCAATTTTCCGGGTAATATCTCAATTTTCCAAAATCGCTGTATCAAGGATAAAATGTCAATTTCCGTAATAAAATACTCTATATGATTAGGCTTTGGCTTAGGCTTAGTTTGTTCTTTAGGTTTAGGCTTATATTTATGCTTAGGTTAAGTTTTAGGATCCGGTTAGGTTTAGGTTTAGGTTTAGGCTTGGGCGTAGGCTTCACTGGTCCGCAACCAGAATGAACATTGGTACGCTAAGCCTCTTTGGAAAAATTGGTATTTTTGTTGGCGGCCACAGGTTCTCTGGTCAGCGACCATATAGGACTTTGTAACTGCGAATCTAATCTTACTTACATGTATCAGTAATAGATTTGGCCGTTGCGTACTTACAGGTATCAGTAATAGATTTGGCCGTTGCGTACCGTGGACGGATGTCTCAATCATACCTCAACAAATTGGCCGCCATTGAAAAATCGTTACTATCCGGCAGTGATCATTTGAAAGCGCGAAGGCATAACGCTCTTAATCACGGCAAATTACGCTGGTCAACATCGTGGACAAAGTTTGGATAATAAAGAACTCCGTGAAATCGGGAAAATTGAAAATTACAACAATGAAAATAAAGCTAAAGCTCTTTTAAAATAGCTCAAAATTTAAATTTGTTATTTACTAAAAGTATAACGTTCTGGAACAGACAAAAATTAGTAAGGTTTTTTCAGGTTTTTCACACTGAAAGAATAACGGTTTGAGTTTAAGCTTAAATTTAAGCTAAAAAATCAATTGCTACATTTACGAAATTTTAAAACAACTCAAACAAGTTTTAGTAAATTAAAATTAAATGTTTAGCAACTTTAGCACCAAATGCTAGGTTATTGACAGATGTATGAATAAAATGCCGACGTCAATTCGGTATTCTATTACAAAATGGATTTACAAAGTTAAGATTAAGTTTAAAGTAACTAGAGAAAGTCGTGGAAAAATTGGCCAAGGTATATAACAGGGCCGAAAGTTTTCATTTCCAAATTATTCAGCAACAATCTTAACTCCTTCTCACATTGAGTTGCCTGTAGGCAACTCAGTGCAGTTTATATACGTTAAATAGTACATATCGCACCGTGTTTAACAATTGCAACACGTATACATAGTACTAAACACCACAAGAGCGTCAAGCTTCTGTAGCTGAGTGGTGATGGTATACGCCTCCCACTCCAGTCACTGGAGTTCGAATCCTAGCATAAGAGTAGGTCTCAGGGGAAATAGAAAATATTCATGTGAGAAAGGGTTAAGTTATTGTTATGTAACATTTCGGTGAGTTTAAATATAAAACTTTCGAAACTTGGTGTTTTTACTCAAATGAAACAATTGTTATTAGCTAAGTGATCAGCTCGAACAAATAGGTATTCGAGTCATAAAATACTCACAACGCCAATTTATACACTATAGATTCACGCGATTCTCTAGCGATTTGACAATAAGATCCCGATGTTTTTTTTATAAAGTGAAATGCGGTCAATAAAGCAGAATAATTGTTAACTGGCGTTTAATACAAGAAGCTTCACACAACACACAGTCGAATAACGTCAGTACAGAACTTGGATGCAAAAAACATTGCGGTTGAAATTAAAAAATTTTGCAAAATAGTGAAAGTTAAATTTGAAATATATAATCATTGGATGTGCCGTGATTTTTGTCAGCTACACAATTTTGACCCTACTGCTGCCTTTAATAAAAACCCATAGTGAAATTCAGTATTTAAAAGCAGACAGCCTGTAATCCAACAACGATCGACTTGAACATGAGTTAAACTGGAGCAATGTAAATTGAAGAAGGATTTAACATTTGAATTTTATTTGGCATAAAATGGTGTTTTCTTATAATTTTTGACTTAAATTTTCAGGCCGAACGAAAAGTTTTGTCAATCACTTCCGAACACCGACCACTTTATCTGACTTTAAGCTGTATTATACGTGTATTATTGGTACGGTCAAGGATATGACGTATTCCATAATTAACAGACTATTAACAAATTTTATAGATCATTTTAGTTGATCTGACTTTAAGCTGTATTATACGTGTATTATTGGTACGGTCAAGGATATGACGTATTCCATAATTAACAGACTATTAACAAATTTTATAGATCATTTTAGTTGACCCGTTTGTCACAAGTAATGTTTTTATTTTCGCTTCAGCGGATATTTTCGCAGAAGTTGTGATAAATATATTATGTCCAAAACTTTCAGTTATAATAACGAGCTCTGTATAGTCTCTGTGCGCTATGACGACCTGCTGAATCGCGACGATGATGTTGACGGGTTCGGCCTGAGTCTCCGCGGCCTCCGCTGCGATGGCTCGGGCTATGTGATCGGTCATCGCCGCGCCATTGTTGTTCCAACGGATGCGATCCTCGTGGCGCGCCGCCGTCCAGTCCGTACGCTCGTTCGATCATAAATATAAAATATTCGTCCTCGTCAATTGATGCGCTCACGCCCGAGTAGTAGTTGACAAATTCTTCTTCGGTAACCTAATTAAATAATGCATCGTTCACAATAACTTGCGTACAGTATGTCACAGTTTTCGCATGCCCGTCACGTACAAATCGCACTGTTCTATTAGTGATAAGATGATAGACAGTTTGCCGCTATTTCTAGATTTTATGAGAAGAACTAAATCTAAGAACTTTAAAACTGAAAACTAGAGTTTTTTTAATCAGGCGAAATAAGTTCTAACAAATGGCTAAGCAAAAGCAAAACAACTTCGAAACAAAGGCACTCGTTATGCTTAAGCATTGGCCTAAACCTTACCTTTCCATCACCATCCCTTCCTTCAAAATTTCGCAAAAATCGCCGCTTAACGTCGTCACTGTGTGAGTTACCTCTGACCACGTCTTCGTTGTAACTCATGTCAACTTTTGCTCCCAAATCTTCGATCGTAATATAGCCGTCGCGGTTGCGGTCGAGTTTGTCGTACGCCGCAAGTACTACGTCGACACGTCGGTTAGACATTGGTGGCTGAAATTCATCATACTTCAGGTGACTTATACCTAAAGACTAGGCGTAATCCTAAACCTAAGCCTAAGCAAAAAATGTCCAAAGCTAAAGCACAGAATATGCTTTATTGCAGTCCCGCAGAAATACGTTCCGCCGTTTGATTTACCTGGTCCAAAATTTGTTTAGTATAATTTAATAATTTGAAGTGTAATTACGCAATTTTTAAGAACATGCGATGGCCAATAGCATTTAACCTATCACTACGACACCGGTTTACCTTGAATTTCTAATGTTTAAGCAATTAAATAATGGTATTTTCTCGCTGTTGCTCTTCAAAAAGAATAATTTTAATCAAAAATAATATTTTTAATCAAAATTGTGAAGCCAAAAGCACTATGCACAAAACAACTTTATATTGCGACAAAGGTTTCTAAACAATCTATCTCTATTCTTTGATTCTGCGCTCAGACTTGTATAGCACCTAACTTGAGCTATATTTCTCTTTCAAACAACCAATTCAAACATAATCTAATTCCAAATCTGAGTCAATATAAATGATGCTAAGTTTAAAAAGCTGTTCCTCACCAGGACCAATTTATAGAATAGGGCCGTAACTGTAGGGTAAGCCAGGGTGTAACCGGATATCCGTTTCCGGTAAAATTGGTGTCCGTTTCGGTTTCTGTTTTGGGTTATAGAAAGAACGGAAATTATATTATTTTTACGTCCAAAATTAGTTATAAATCACATATATATCGCAATTTTTCGTTACAGTGCAACTGTTCGAAATGAAATATAATTTACGAAATTCACCCAAAATTAAAACAATTCAATGCATCCGCCATTTTTTTATTAAAAATTTCGAAAGACTGGTGAATATATGCTCGCTTCAATTGTATTATCAGAAAAATAAAACATGTTGGAAATTTTTATACTTCAATATTCGTTTTCCGTTTCCGTTTCCGTTTTTCCGTTATTTTGATCGCCATTCGTTTCCGTTTCCGTTATTCTTACTATCCGTTTACAACCTGGTATAAGCATATTCCTAAGCCTAAGCCTGAGCGTAAATCTAAGCGTAAGAATCGGCTTATACCTTAGCCAAGCATAAGCCTAAGCAAAAATGTTAGTCGAACGCTTAAGCTTATTCTATTGCAGTCCTACAAAAAACGTTCCGCCCCTGATCTATGGAACAAGCCCAATCTGCAACATTCAATAGGTTATACACATAATTGAGAATACAGCGACTGCTTACTCGCATCGCGTTGAGAAATTCGTCGTACACAATAAAACCGCTTTTGTCTTTGTCCATTGCACGAAACACTTCCTCCATTTCACGGCGCGACATTTCGACGCCGTAGCCGCTGAGGCCTCGAATAAATTCTTCGATCGGAATTTTATGATTGTGATCGTCGTCAAATCCGCGGAACGCTCTGAAAATTGAAACTAAAAACAGGTAAAAGTTTGGGAAATTTTGCAACAGAATGTTACGCTCGAGATAAGAAAAGCACGCTACAAGTATTCGTATAAGCAATATTATTGCTTAAATGTTTGTTGTTTGAAAAGTACTTTACAACGCGGTTGAAAAACCAACAGAATTTAACTAGACGTTGCTAAGTTCAAGTTGCAACATTTAGAAGTATAAATACCCATACCTGGAATTTTTCGGTAAAAATACCCGGAATATCCAGAATACCCGAACCCGGACTCAGTGCAACTCCAAGATAACATGTTTTTGTTCCAAATATTAGTCAAATGTGTGTCATTGCCGTTCTAGCTTCGTACTGTTGTGACCCGAATAGGAGGGGATACTGATATTTATTTGGCCTCTCCAGAGGGTACCCCTTTTGGTATTCGACGACGGACTGTTATTTATTTTCAACCAGCCCTGCACCACCCTTCCTTACTGATATATATCCGGTATTGCAACTATCCGTTGAATTAAACGGTTTTTACCTTGCAGTAAAAGCTTGAGCGATAATGCAGGGTTATACTTAGGAATGTACTTTCAAAATTTAAGTACGCTTTAAAGGTTCAAACCCTACTTTATTTAGTCCTAGAGTCATTTATACACTACAATTGGGATAATTCACATTTATGGACGCTAATTAGGGTTTAGGGACTCTATCCGCTTACGGACACTTATTAGGGATACGGACTCCTATTGATTGGGACTCAAAATGGGATCCCCTTCTTATTACCCCGTCTTATTCAGGTCAATACAGTATGGTGAACGCGTTTAGTTTAATTTCGTGAAATTGCATAATATTCATGAGAGAAAAGGTTAAAGAAATCCCATTTTTGGTGACTTCATATTAATTCTGATCGTAGCGGTAGGTTTACATTTAAACTTGTATCTGAGAAGATCCTTTCGTGCCGAACCCGCAGCCAAGGAAGGCGGAAGCTCAGCCTCTCCTGGAAAGATTTTGACCCCCCCCCTAGAAAGCTTTCAACCTTGCTTGTCAGTTAACAAAAACCCATAGATGTCCCTCCTGAAAAATGTTTAGCCCTCCATAGCAAGGTGACCTGGCTATAGTCCTGTTTAGTGCCCAATAAAAATTGCTTAAAGAAAACGTTACTGCGGTCAGAGCCCATATTCTTAAATGCGTAAAGCACCTGTTATCAATTAGCGATAGGTTTTCAAACTGACGACCATCTGCAGTTGCAGATCTCAAAATTAGTACAGAACTAGGGCAAATCAAACGCGAACAATGTGCTGAATTTCGAACTTCACCATGCTCTGGTTCCAAAGTTGCAGAGCTTATCAGCAACTGGTGATAGGTGCTACTCACATTTGAGAATACGGGTTCAGATTTTAAAGCTTACCTTCCAATAGCTCGGATTCCATTCGCTCCTTTAGACAACGCAAATAGCCGCAGTTTTTCAACTGGATCTGTAGCTGCGCGTGAATACAGTTTACGAGCGGCGTCTCGCGATTGCAAATCGTGTCGGTTTGATGCAGCCATTCCGAACAAAATTTAATTTTAAAAATAATCTGAAATTCAAATTTTTTTAATCCAAAATTTGATTTGCTTCGATAGAAATTACTATTTAGAATGCTGCAATAGGTGTCAAGTCTATAGGGTAAGGAAGGTACGTATAAAATGCCAATAGTAGCAGTATCAGAAACACAAAATCGCCCAATTTGTTTATCAAAATTGTTAGGATAGCTGGCTTTGCGTGTCGTTTACGGACCCGTAGCCAAAGTGGGGTCAGGAGGCTCAGCCCCCTGTAAGAATTTTGGGCCCCTGTAAAATTTTTCACCTTTTCTTGTAAGTCATCGAAAAGTCTTGTGTACCCCTCCTGAAAATTTTAAAATCTTTCTAGAAAGGTGGGATGATTACTGGCCTCGTCGTTTACCGAGGCCCCGAACAGGAAAAATGCCCTCCTGTGGGAAGAAAGTTAGATAACCGCAGTACTGTAAGCACGCAAGCAAGCTAGTTCACCCCAACTGTAAAACAAGTGATCATAGTCTGCTTGTTTAAATTGAACAAAGTTGTAGCTTACTCTTAATACAATATAGGTATCTCCAAGCTTTTTCTATTTTCCTTTTTGTCAACACATTTCATGACCGCTATAACCCGACAACACAATATTAACCTGAGTGCTTCAACTGTACACCGATGAGTTCGTGCTATAATATAGAACTCATTAAGCTTATAGCCGTCTACCTTAGTTTTTCTATAATTTGCCCAAATCATAAAAATTCAAAAGGCAATATTTACGTAGTTTAACCAAAAGTTGAAGCTTTGAGCCGCTATTATACTCTAGCTATATCTAGAGTCCAACCTTAATAATACTTAGTGTTCCAAATCATCTAACACATTGTTATTATTATATATACTTTATATTCAGTTACCATAGGTTCTCGTCGCCCTAGACAACACTGAAAACAAAACCGGTATATCTACTTTAAAGCGATGTTTGAGATTTGGTCTTGCAATCCGTTTTTTGCCAGAAAATAGATTCAGTTGATTAGCGTCTAAACAAAAGAAACACTGAACACAAAATGTTATTAATGACTGATGGACAGGTACTTATGGTTCAAACCAAGAGTGCATCATACAAAAGTACGCAACTCTTGGGGTTCCGCATGGCACAAAATGTACCACCTGGTGTGGCGTTTTTGGCCGACCCCCTATTTATTGAAAGGGGGTCCCTATCACATGAAATACTATTAAATTAAACTATGAGCAGAGCATTTTTGATGACGCATACGTAAAGTGTCGTGGTTCGTACAGGTTATTCCCCCACTATAAAAGGGGGTGCTGGCCAACAACGCTATGTGCGCTCTGTACATTTTTTCTACAGTCATTATCGATCCTTGTTGAAACGAACAGGAACGTTTTCCTTTCGAATATTGGGCTCATGTTACTTCAGACGGGCGCGCCGTATCTCAACGACGCAGCTGTGTGCGAATAGGTGCAATTACATAATACCCTGAGTTTGCTAAGAAATACCATGTAAGCGCCAATCTTTCAAAGCATTTAGGCCATATATATTGGTTTGGCTTAACTTCCGCAAACAATGTTTGCATGAAAATATCTGGTGTGATTCGCAGCCCCGTTTACCTCAATAAGTGTTCATTGGCAATAATTCATAATATTGTTTGGTTGGGTACTTTGAGTATTTCACTTCTGTGCTAAAAAATTTAGCCAAATATTTGAAGCAAAGGTTTTGGTTGAAAAGCGGGTAAAGTGGAAAAGTGGAAAATTCTAATGCCTAGATTTTTACCCTGGGTTGGTAGGGAAAATTTGAAGCATAGGTTTTGGTTGGAAAACAGGAAAAGTGGAAAATTGAAATGCCTAGATATTTTCTTGGTTAGTAAAAGAAATCTAAAGCGATGGTTGGAAAACGGGAACAGTGGAAAAGCGGAAAATTCAAGCGTAGGGCATAGGTTTTGGTTAGAAAACGGGAAAAGTGGAAAATTCTAATGCCTAGATTTTTATCCTGGGTTGGTAGGGAAAACCTGAAGCAAAGGTTTCGGTTGGAAAACGGGAAATGTGGAAAATTCAAGCGTAAGGCATAGGTTTTGTTTGGAAAACGGGAAAAGTGGAAAATTAAAATGCCTAGATTTTACCCTGGGTTGGTGTGGAAAATCTGAAGCATAGGTTTTGATTGGAAAACGGGAAAAGTGGAAAATTCCAATGCCTAGATTTTTATCCTGGGTTGGTAGGGAAAACCTGAAGCAAAGGTTTCGGTTGGAAAACGGGAAATGTGGAAAATTCAAGCGTAAGGCATAGGTTTTGTTTGGAAAACGGGAAAAGTGGAAAATTAAAATGCCTAGATTTTACCCTGGGTTGGTAGGGAAAATCTGGAGCATTAGTTTTAGCTGGAAAACTGGAAAAGCGGAAAATTTCAATGCCTAAATTTTTACCTTTGGGTTAGTAGGGAAAATCTGAAGCATAGGTTTTGGTTGGAAAACGGGAAAAGTGGAAAATTTTAATGACTAGATTTGCCCTGGTTTGGTGGGGAATAACTGAAGCATAGGTTTTGGTTGGAAAACGGGAAAAGTAGAAAATTTTAATGCTTAGATTTACCCTGGTTTGGTAGGGAAAATCTGAAGTATAGATTTTGGTTCGAAAACGGGAAAAGTGGAAAATTTAAAGGCCTAGATTTACCTTAGGTTGGTAGGAAAAATCTGAAGCATACCGAAATACTCATATTTCAGTATATTTTTACCTTTTTATATTTCAGTTTCAATAAATTATTCGCCCAATCACCAACCGTAGTACTTCAGAACTGTTGTATTCCAGGTGGGAAACTGGTTTTGTTTCAGAAACTATTTTTAGCAATTGTACTACCAATACAAAAAATTATGATACATATAAAAACAAGTTGGCATTTTTTCAGATCATCCCTTTCCCGCAGTTGTACAACGTCACTGCTCCCAGCGCATCGAATCATTAATAGAATATAGGTCCCATGTATAGAACAGGGCCGGAACAGTAGTATAAGCATATTCCAAAGCCTAAGCCTAAGCCTAAGCCTGAGAAAAAGCGTAAACTGGGTCTATTACAGCCCCGCCGGACAACGATCCTTCCCTGTTCTATACATGAACCGAATTTAGGATGTCAATAGCGGGAATCTGCTGGTAATAGATTGCTCACAATCGGATACGCTACCTCCCTTAAGTTAAGCCTAAGCGAGCCAGTCGTATGGTAGGGTCTAGCCTAGCTTCTAAACATACTCTTATTTCGCACAAGCTAACTTTTGTATACATTTATGGTCTATATGCACACTTAGTATCTTAGTCTAATTTCGTTGTGTTCCTCAGTGATCCGCACATGTCGACCCAACCTCTCGCACTAGCGATCGCTGGATATTGTGTCAGTAGGTTGCTTTTCAAGACGATACGAGTACCCCTGAGCCGGTTCAAGCGTAGGAGCGCTTACTATTGCCACACCAGGCAGTGTCCATTTACCGAGGAATTGGCGTTTGACTGCATCCCTTGTGCTTCAGATAACTAATTACTCAGTAGTTTTTGTAATGTTTTCAGCAGAATGAGTCCTGCAAATAGTATATACGCCTTTGGATACGCAACTCCAGTGTCTGATGTCTGATAAGTTTCGGACGTACCTACCCCAGTCACACCGGACACCCCTAATCCGACCTGATAGTTTTCCACCATAAGTCAAAAATAGTCGAGGATAAACAGCGATAAAACTTTTATAACAGCGCCTTGGCTCCTAACGCCAATGGTCATGCTTGCTATTGGCTCTCAGCAACAACGTTAACGACGCCGTTTACTAGAAATAATTCTATTAAACGTCGGAAAATGTTACGAACAAAGTTTTAAACTTATGGCAAAAGCTGACAGAATCAGCTTAGGATCAGTATTAACACTCAGTACCGCTTGCTATGAAATTAAACCTGAACTACAAGTTAAGCTTACCATAGATGCAAGACACATTTGAGCATGTGGCTTTAGATCGTAGGGTCAAATGTATAGAATATCTCGCAACAGTGGCATAAGCATATTCCTAAGCCTAGCTTAAAACGTAAGAATGGACTTCATACAAAG
>JASANG010003600.1:0-146542 GCA_030248215.1 Enoplolaimus lenunculus
ACAAAACTTACAAGTGTAAGTTGCAGGTGCAAGTTCTCGTAGCAAAAACTTGCACGTCTGAATAGGGCTTAAGCGTAAAAACCACGACATTTAACAACACCCTACAGATATTTGCAAAACATCGTTTTATAACTGCCTAATTTTGCCTCACTTTTGGTTCCGGCTACTTCAAACTTTGTAGACCTCCGGCTTCGGAATTTTTACCTCTTGTTGCACCCTGATTCAAATTGTAACTTCTTTCAGCCAATGAAATTGGCATCTGTTCGAATCCAGTTGAAATTACCGAATTAAAAAGTCATTTGAACTATCTAATTTTGCCTCACCTCCGGTTCCGGCAAATTTGATTGACCTCCGGCTCCGACATTTTTTGCCTCTTGTTGCACTCTGATAAATTGTAATTTTTTCAGCTAATGTAGTTGGCAGCAGTTCGCATCCGTGCCGGCCAGATTTTCGGGGCCAATTTGCGTTTAGCGAACCAGAAACACGGGCAGTGCAGAGAATTTTATAACTGGTTTACGGAGAACCCAACGAAAGTCTTATTGCTTTTGTTACGATGCATTCCTACGGACAACTGTGGACGTATCCGTACAGCGACAACAAACGAAATCATTATTCAAATGATACTCAATTACTGGTTTGTTACAAGTTTGGGCCCATGAAAAAATCAGGAACGGAACGTTTTTCTGCGGGACTGCAGTAGAGTAAAGCTATAAACTTTAGAGAATTTTTTGCTTAGGTTTCCGCTTACGCTTCGGCTTAGGCATTAGGTATAAGCTCATTATTACGCCTAGGCATTGGGCTAGCAGGGCGAAGAGCTTTCGAATTGGCTTATACTACTGTTACAGCCCTGTTCTATACATTGACGTTAACATTGGAACTGAACGATTTTAGCGAAAGCCGGTCAATTAAATATATTTTCAAACAAAGTTTCTTCTAGTATTCAAGATTGGGAAATTTTTCGTTAACTTGCAAGATAATTTGAATTTTGCATTTAATTAAAGCGATTAATATTTCAGTCGAAATCTTAAAATAACAAAATTTGTATTTAAAAGCAAACGTCAAAAATCTTAAATTTTTACATTTTTGAAATATTTTTTGTTTTATAACGACAAGCAAACGGCGCATCCAGTGTTCACTGGTATTGAAAATGTTTGAGTTGGTATAGTCTGTGCTAAACGAAATATACGCTAACAAGTGTGATTTGAACAAGCAAAAAATACCATTATTTAACAATTTTTCAACTTTAGTTTCATATTTGATCGTGAAACGCTTTTGTCAAAATTTCTCAGAAAAAAATTTCATTTCATTTTTTAAGTTTTCAGTTACCCCGAATTTGGACGGGCAACAAATAGAAGACACGTCGGTTAAACGTAAAATTAAATATCTGTATTTGGTGTGAAATTTTCTCTCGGTCAACTGCAATTAAAATAAATATTGCAAACAATACTTAACTTTGTTGTATTTGATTTCTTGACCCATAAAAAGATCAGGGGCGGAACGTTTTTCAGTGGGAGCGCAAAAGAGTAAGGTTAAGCTTTAGACTAATTTTTTTGCTTGGCTTAGGCTTAACCTTAGGCTTTTACGCTTAGAAATATGGTCATTCTTACGCTTTAAAATTAGGCTTAGGCTTAGGCTTAGAAATATGCTTATAATACTTTTCCGCTCCTGTTCTTTACATTGACTGATTTCTTTAAATTGTTTACTGGGATATTTATTTCAGCACCGAATTGCCGAGCGTTCTGCAGCTACAATTATGAAACATGGAATGAGATACGACTTTGACGTTGGAACAACGGCAAATTTAATTTGTAAGCCTTTACATACGGTTTTGTATATCCAGAGAAGCGTAAATTTTAAAATTTCGCCGGCGTTCAGCTCAGTAAAGTATAGCGCAACCCTAAGGGTAGTGCTCTACTTTTTAAATTTTATTCGACGCCGCCCGCCGCCGTTCATCGCCGTCTGGTTCCCCATGCATCATCGTACGCGAATTGTTTCGCGTCCAACGACGCATGACGATAGCGACATACAGCGACGCGGCGTCGCAAGACAAATAGATGACGGACTGCGACAGACGGCGGCAGACCGACACTGCACAAGGGGTATTCATGTGATAGCGATCCCCCTCTAAACAAAGGGGGTCGTCCAAAAACGCAACACCCGGTGGTAATTTTGTACCATGCGGGAATCCAAGAGTTGCACACTCTGGTCATTATCCACTCTGGATCATATATATTAACAGTGTTTGTATCAATTTGTGAGCATAAAATTTTGACGTTGGGAATCATCCGACGTCGGATGGCGCCGCATGACCAGTACAGCGCCACCCTATGGCTCAAACGTGGGGTTACATTTAGGCTTACGTTTCGTGGGCACGCAATTGTAGTTAGCATGCGGCAAAGTTTTGTATACCTCCGTCTGAGCGGTTGCTAACCATCTCAATGCCGCAAGTGCCAATCAACGCTGACTCCCCACTGGAAAAATTTCAGCGCCCCCTAGAAAATTTTTAACTTCGTTTGCATGTCATTAAAAACCCTTGAATGCCCCTCATGAAAATTTTTTTATCCCTGTCTGGCAAGGTGATCTGGCTACGGGCCTGCTAATGTTTCGGTATCCCTGCTAGTTTCAGGTGTCGTTTGGCAAAACTACAATGTTTAATTCGCTATAAAGAAGGTTGTAATGATCTCAAGTTTCGCATCAGGCTAAGTATTTAATAAAATGGCAGAAATTCAACGAAAAAATCTCCAGAATTCGAAATTGAAAACATTTTTTTCCTAAATCTCAAAACCTAAGATAAATTTTTTGCTGTTTTCATTTCAAACATTCGCGTATTTTAGATGCAGCTCAAGGATGCTCTATTGACTGGGCAAAGGAAACGGCAAATATTAAATTTGCATATTTACTGGAATTACCGCCGTGTGGTCATGCTCGCTGCAGGTATGTATAAGTAGTTTTCAAACAGTCAAAATGACATAAAAGGAATTTACCCTTTCACTTATAGAGTATACTATGAACAACTCAATACAAATAATATACGAGCAACACACAGACACTGTGAGCAGCGTTTAACAACTCCAACATATATGCACAGTGCAAAATCTCCCCAAGACGTGGGAGCCCTCGGGTTCGAGCGTCAAGCTCCTATAGCTCAGTGATCATAAACGCGTCACACCCGTTTGACTGGGGAACGAATCTTACCTTGAAATTACATCTCATATGAAATTGAAAATATTTATGTGAGAAATGTTTAATGGAAAAATTCTTTGTTAGTATCTTTAAACGAAAGTTATTTTTGGCTAACTCATTAACAAACTGCGATCAGATTTTCATAATTTATTCGGTCGCGTATAAATAATATCGCCTATAATTATAATGCTCATAAGCCTTATCAACTGTGCAACGATAAATAACTATTATGAACGCTTTTATCGTTTCAAACAGCATATTTTGAAACGCTTTTTTGCAAGCTGAAAAACTCTAAAATTATTTCTGGTGAAGCACAAAAATGCTATTAAGCAGTCGCTTTTTAGCGTTTGCCAAAACACTGCATAAATATAAACGCATTTTCAAAACGAAAAAAAGCGTTTTGTATTTTTGCCATAATTTGTTAGGATTTATAAACACAGTGATTACGTTTCAAACCGAAATAAATATCACAAATTCGAAATCTTCGACAAAGTTAAAAAATTACCAAAACTGTCATAAATTTTGAAGTAAAAAATTGCTTTAGACACAAATTCAGCAATTGAACTTATAAAATGTATTTGTTATACTTTTTTGGTTCAGGTACCAAAATCAAGGCTTTGTTGTGCCCGAAAATGAAATTTTGCCAATTTCAACTGCGATGCTTGACGGCATTTCGACAATGTCATACGAAATTAACAGGTGGCTGAAATCAAGTACGTTTGAAAAAATATATGTTGGAGATTGTTTCAAATATATATAATGTGATTTTCGTATATATTTTGTAATATATTGTCAAACTTTGAGTAAAGTAAATGGTTGTATATTAACGTCATATGACGTGTGACTTCTGTCATAGTGTTCCGTTAACTTTAACTGCTCGTGTACGCGGTGTGGAGAAATGCACAAGGTGTAGACGCTTGCTGATTGATGTTACCTCGAAACTTTACTATTGACAGCTATTGGAATTCGAAAAGCATAGGTGTTGTCGGTTAAAATTTATTTTAACCAAACAGTTTGGAAACGTAACAAATTATTCACTTTTACATTTCAATTAAACGGTTACTGGTCAAACTGTTATCACTTAACGACGGCCTCTTATCTCTTTCAAAATACGGTAGCTGTCGTTACCTCAACTTAATATCAAGTGTAGCGTAAACCGCTCTTTAAAAATTTCGTATAGATCAACACTGTAAATTCTAATGAGTGGATTAATCACTTCAACTAGCGAGTTGGTTATTTCTGAATTAATATCAGTAAACATAAACTCATTCTGAGTTGAGTTGATTCTAACTCTGAGTTGAGTTGACTCTGGGTGGGTTGGTTATCTAACTCAGAAGGACTTGTATCAACTCAAAATTCTGAGTTCTGATAGTCCTAACTCAGACTGAGTGATTCATCTCACACTGAGTTAAAATCAATTCACTGAAATTTACATTGAAGGAGCTATTACTGTGCCTATGTAAACCCTAGGGTCACTGTAGGTTTCAAATATTCAATGGCAAAGGTTACTAAAAATAGGAAATACGCTATTTAAGATTAGTAATTTTAGATTTTTCAGTAGTTGTGGTTTGAATTTTTAAATTTAAAAATATATCAAATTTAACCAGCGCCATTTGCTGTTTTGAAAATAGTAAAAGTCCTCGTCTGTACCTCGTACATTTCTCCACACTGCGTGCACAAATTAAAGTAGACGACGCACAGTCAGACACGTAAGACCTCTGAATTCTGTGTTCATATCAAATCACCACGGATCAAAATCATGAGTGGACAGCTCCGATTCTGCGTAATTTTGATGCAATAAGAGTTGTTGACGTTTATACGTTAAAACGTATGCCCGCAAAATACAAAAATTGTACCGAAATCTGAATTTTCAAAACTAATTCAAATTAGGCTTAAAATCCTCTTCATTTCTAAACTATAAAGTGGAATATTTGATGCATTTGCGTTGTGTATTTTTCCGCAAACAAATCTGTGAAAATTTAATTTCACTCATATTTCAAAATATTTTCTGTATTAAAAATTAACTGTAATCTTATTGCTTTTACAGATTTACGCGCTACTGCGAGCCTCAAAGATACAACCATCCGTCAGTCACAGCAGACAACAGTAAATGTTGCTGGTTTAAAAAATCATCGACGTCATTTGTTCACGTTTATTCCTGATCCTGAAACGGGATTCAATCCTCAGCCGAATTTGTGAGTTTTTGATATTTCAGCAATTCCTAATAGCCACAAATTGTCTTTCATAAAAACTTAGCTTGTCTTTACACTGTAAATTCCAATGAGTTTATTAATCAATTCAGGTAGCGAGTTGGTTTATTTCTGAATTAAAATCAGTGTACATTAACTCACTTTGAGTTGAGTTGAATCTCACTCTGAGTTGAGTTGACTCTTGGTGAGTTGGTTATTTAACTTAGAATGAATTGAATCAATTCAAAATTTTGAGTTTTGATAGTCCTAACTCAGACTGAGTGGATTCAACTCATTCTGCGTTGAAATCAACTCACTGAAATTAACAGCGTATGATTTGAGTTCCGAGCAGCTTAGAGTTTCGCTGTTTTACTTTACTGTGCCGTACGCCGTAGCACGCCGACGTACAGCGCTTTACGCTGCCGCGCGCCGAATATAACACAATGCTTAGCGTAAATTTGCGTTGAAAAATAGTTTGGTTTCGAATTTCGGTAAAATATTTTTTATCTCAGTAGGTGAAAAAACTATACACAAAGTTCAGGTAAATTTTCTGTGAATTAATTGTTTTTGAGTCCATAACGGAAACTTGAAAAGTTTATATATGAATTTGTGATTTAAGTTTTTGTACAGTTTCGCATATTTACATTTTTGAACAAATGCTGGCGAAGCATTCTACTTGACGAATACATTATACACTGTAAATTTCAATGAGTTGATTAATTAACTCAGAGTGAGAATTAGTTATTTCAGGTTATTTCTGAGTTAAAATAATAACTCAGACTGAGCTGATTTAATTCTGGGTGACTTGATTAATTAACTCGCAATGAGTTCAGTCAATTCAGAATTCTGAGATCTGAAAGACCTAATTCACAGCTCAGGCTTCTGAGTGGCTTCAACTCACTCTGAGTTAAAAACAACTCAGTGGAATTTGTAGTGTAGCGCATTTCTTAAATTCAAGGCAACGTATTTTAAAAAATGGTGTTCAATATGCAACAGCGTTTCTTTGCTTACAAAAAAGCGTTTTGAAAGATGCTGTTTGAAACACGAAAAGCGTTTAAAATGACGTTTTAGCTTTTTAAATAATAAACGAAACAGAATTTGATTATCAAAAATTAAATTTGATATTAATAGTCGTAACTGTTTTAGCAGGTCCACTGTGTCAAACGTGGTCACGGCCGAAACATTCCGGTCAACAACAAGCAGTTTCCAAACTCGCCAAAGTTTCTCAGCCAACACTGTTACTGGGACGCAAAATTTCGTTACTGAACGCACCATATCGTTTAAAAACTCAACTAAACAACTCACTGGAACCCTTGTGGCAGTGACCAATTTTGCGTCAAACTATTCCCAAGAAGCCTCATCAACTCGTGTTTCTTTCATCGAGTCGTCACCAACGCAATCGCCAACGACAAATATTTCTTCAGTTGAAACCAACTCAACGAAACAAACCAAAACTCCAGTCGAAATCGATCTGCCACGTTTGTTCACCGTTAAAGAACCAGAAGAAGTTGACGAGCAACAACGAATTCAACTGAACCAAACAACAACTCGGGCGAGTAACATAACTACTGGAACGAGTAGTTCAATTCAACTGGAGTTGAAACATCGATCTATTGGACAGACTCCAATGATGAAAACAGCGTTAAAGTTAACTACTGCAAGTACCGAACTAGGAAAATTGTGTCGGGATATTCATTATTGGTGTCCGCTATACGCTGTACTATATGCGCATTGTAGTGACCACTACATGCAATTGCATTGTCCACTATCTTGCGGATATTGTCAGATTAAACAGAGATAAACTAACGGACGCTGTAAATTCAAGTGAGTTGATTTTAACTCAGAATCAATTGAATTCATTCAAGCTTAAACTTGTTCATTCAACTAATTTTTTAGTTGCGCAGAAATAAATAAAACTCACTATGAATTTAATCAATCAAATCATTAGAATTTGCAGTGATCTGGCCTACTGTGTTGACCCGAATAAGAGGGGGAACTGATATTTATTTGGCCTCTTCTGAGGGTATCCCCCCTTGTTATTCGGTTACGGACTGTTATTTATTTCAAACCCACTCTCCGCCGCCCTTCGTTACTGATATATATCCGGTACTGCAATTATCCGTTGAATTAAACGTTTATTTGTCTTGTGACGTGGTTCTCCTTAGGAATGTACTTTCAAAAATTTAGTACGATTTATTGTTTCGAACTCATATTATTTGATCTTGAATTCATCTATACGCTACAGTTAGGGTTAACTGACGTTTATGGACTCTAATTAGGGTTTATGGACCCTATCCGCTTACGGACTCTTATTAGGGATACGGACTCTAACTGGTTCGGACTCAAAATGGGGACCCCCCTCTTATTACCTCCCCCTCTTATTCGGGTCAATACAGTACGGGACAAACGGTCAATGTTACTTTAAGGGGCGTAACAGTAGATTAAGCGTATTCCTAAGCCTAGGCCTAACCCTAAGCGTTGCAAAAATGCGTTCCTAAGTCTAAGCCTAAGCCTTAGCCTAAGCCTAAGCAAAAAATGTAATCTAGAATCTAAACCAACTCTTTTATGGACCAACTAGAAACCTGGACGCTCCCCAAAGTAACATGGGCCGGACAAACGACCAGTGGCCTGGTTTGAATTTGATCAACTGACCACATTTAAGGAAAACTTGGTTATGTAATTATTTTTCTTATTTGGTCCATAGTGGGCCGGCATATATCAAAATGCAAAGGACACCTTTTAGAACCAGTCTAATCCATTATGTAAACATATTAACTTTATGTCTATGATGCGGGATGTACGGCCATATGACGTCAGTGTGGTTCAGTACACATGTACTGCAAAACCGATACTCAGTAGCGAATCAGGAGTTTTCAGGTGAGAGACGGTGTTTTTAATGTTTCGACACTTGTTTCGTTTTAATGGTGTGTTTTGCGAAATATTTTGGCATTTTAAAATTTAAATTTTGAGAACAAACAAAATTGTTTGTTTGGTTATATCTGCGTGCTATATTTTAACTATTTTTAGCCAGAAAGTACATTGTGAATTTCGTCAATCGTCGAGCCATTGTTACTTTTTGGGCCATACCAGAAGGTTAAGCGCATTCGTAAGCCTAAGCCTATAGCGTTGCGGAAGCGTATTAGGCCTAAGCCTAAGCATAAGCCAAAGTCTATGCAAAAATGTAGTCTAAAATGTAAGCTTACTCTTTTACAGACCCACCAAAAACGAGGGACGGCCCTAAAAGTAACATGGGCCAATGTTTTGTTCGCTGTCGATAGTAAACTTTGTACCGAAATTCGGTTTAAGTTTCTATACAATGGAGATGAAATTCCATGTTTCTAAAAATTATCACAAAGAGTAACCATTGCAATTTGGGCCAATGTTACTTTAAGGGGCGTAACAGTACATTAAGCGTATTCCTAAGCCTAAGCAATAAGCAAAAAATATAATCTATGATCTAAACCTACTCTATTATAAACCCACCAGAAACGTGGACGCACCTTAAAGTAACACTGGCTTCAATTTGTATTAATTCCTTAGAACTGAATTGGTTGCGATGCTTTGAACCCAACCAAGCATTAAAAGGCTTTCAATTTGAAGAACTGTGAGATTTTCTCGACCAGTTCGAGTTGAGTTAGACTATTGTTCAATGTAGCTCAACTCTTCCGTGTTTAACTCAATTGCATTCAAACGGACGCATCATAAATTAAGTATTATTGTTTAAACAATTCTATTTGCACGGATATTGCAATTTCAAGCTACCCACAAAACTTTGGCAGCCTTTAAAAATCTCAACCCAAATGGATCCAAAGAGTCAAAGCGTAGGGCCCAAAGCTTCCCATCGGCTGAGCAGGCGTCTGCTGTTCCGTGACTCTTCCCGTCTCGCCTAAGACAGCTGCAACCGACAACGCCTGACGTTGGCCGGTGAGTAGCAACTCAACCGGATCGTGAAGACCTGGAAGCTTGTAAAGTTGAGCAAGCAGTCGTAGGGGGCGGCGTGTAGATTTAGTTTCTATGCAAAATATTCATAAATTCTATGCAATCTGGTACATTTGTCTATTTTTATAATGGTCACAAGACCATGGTATAATCCGGAGTGCTTCCGTCAATTTTGTTACAACTGTTTGATCAGAAATGATAGGTTTTTTCTTTATTTATCTTTTCGGTTCATTACCCCCGCTGGACATGGCTGTTTTTGACTACTCCGACTCGGACGATCTCGATCCGCGAGCGAGTGATTCCGAGTTGGATTTTGATGTCATCGTCCGGACTAACAGAGTGTATATTTTTCTACCGTGTGTTCAAAAGTTTCGGCCTATGTATAGAACAGGGCCGGAACACTAGTATAAGCATATTCCTAAGCCTAAGCCTAAGCCTAAGCAAAAAAATTCGTCTAAAGCTTAAACTGACTCTATTAGAGACCCGCCAGAAAACGATCCGGCCCTGTTCTATACATCAGCCAAAATAACGGACACCAATAGACGGGTGATCCTAGAAATGAACGGCGCGGATCCACAGACTTTTCTTTTTCAATTTTTCACCAACGCTTTTGACCAAAGTTTGCTTTTTTGATGCACTTTATATTTTTGTGCCCACTGAATGGTAGAGGTTATGGCCCGCAACGGTGGTCTGACGTATTATCTGAGAGGCAGCAAAGCGCTAGGATATGAGTCTCCTGGCCCCAAAACGTTTTCCTGACAAGAATTTAGTATTTTTAATGTAGTAGCTGGCCTTGTAACTATCTATACATTTTTGGCAAATTGTACAGTTAAGGCTATCTTTGGGACCGGTGGATGATAGCAAGCTGTAGGTGCAAGCGCACTGCAAGTCTGGAATGGATGCTCCTGTTCCGGAGCAGAGTAGCATAACTTGACACTGCAGCCAATTTTGATCAAACATAACAAGAACCCGTCAAGGATCCGTGGCGAAGACTTTTATCTGGGGTTACCAACGTTATAGTGTTTTTGAAATAAGCAAACAAATTTGTTAACTTTTACAGTTTAGCTTGAGTATACTGTAGGCGGCCCATGTATAGAACAGGGCCAGATCGTTTTCCTGAGGGGCTATAATAGAGTCACTTTAAGCTTTAGACTAATTTTTTTTGCGTAGGCTTAGGCTTAGGCTTAGGCTCATCCAAACGCTTAGACCTAGGCTTAGGCTCATCCAAACGCTTAGACTAGGCTTAGGCTTAGGCTTAGGGATACGCTTATACTACTGTTCCGACTCTGTTCTATACATGGGTCGTGTAGGCTATACAGAGTAAACGCTACAAACAGTTGGGAATGTCTGTCCTGAGAATTTGATGTGAAGTTCACTTTATAACATTTAGCCAGATGATGTTGTTTTTTTTGCTTTTATGGCGCCGACGGTTATTCATACGTTCGCAACACAGTTTTTGCACCGAAAGACTGAAAAATTACAAAACCCGGGATTGAAATATTTTGAACGTTAAATGACGATTTATGCGGAGTTCACGTTATAACTGGGCAGCTTGGAACACGTTTTTTTCAAGTTGATTTGACGTCAACATCAAAATGTTGTGATCTGAACAGCGGTTATGTAGACAAAATGTGAATGTCACATGACGTTGGCCTAGGAATCACTGTTATCAAGCGATCATCGTTATATAAATAGCGAATTTGTCATATGATACGGGACATTTATGCGAATAGCATATGATATTCCAAAATTCTACTCAATATATGATATATATTATACAGGACGATAGAATTTGTGCGAGGAAATAAAACAGTAAAAAGTTAGATAATGCAGCATTAAATGATTTAGAAAGTTGAATTAGCTTCTACGTTTGTGTTGGTCGCTGAATTATCCCAAAATATATTCGTAAGTACAAATCATTCAAATTTCAAATCTTAGTATCAGATAACATTCTACAGGACATTCAAGCTAGTGTACCACAACTTTGCAGACATTTTTAAACATATCATATGATACTGACAGACAATATTGGGATATCATATGATATTGCAGTACAAACACTAGATGTCAACACATCAGGATAGCAGACAATTCAAATTTTTTGAAACTGATAGCGAATAAACGTGCAGACAAAATGTGACCAGCTATTGTTATAGGGACAAAACGGTTTTCCGGGCTGCCTCAGTTATATGTGATCCCCGCATTAGTGTAACTTTGCTTAAATAATCTAAGTTTTGATGCATAAAAATTAATAACAAAGGGAAATTTATTATGAACGGTTTACATAATGAAGTGTTATTGTTTCTATTTCTGTACAATATGGTATTAGAAGTCTTGACTATGTAAGCATTATTTGACGTTAAAGTAGAATAACAAATATACAAGGTAAAATCGAATAGTTTCGTTAGCATCTTTTGATTCTGGAAGACTTAGTCAGAAGGGCAACCATGAATTTTAAACATTTAAAGGCACAACTGGATCACAAATCACTGTTTCCCGTGTAGTCAACAACCAACCCTGAGTAAATACGGGTATGTTTTACTTACCGGTATATTCTGCTTAACAATATAGCATTCACATCAAATCTTTATCTAAAACCAAAACTATACGCTTTATTAATTGTTACTTTTTTCTTTAAACGATTCGTTGGCAATGATTTATGGATAGGTAAAAACAAAAATACAGTAAAATTACCGGTGATCTCTGGCAGAAACACGCCGTAAATCCCACTCGTGGCTTATATTAAGAATAACAACCAGAATCTGACGTTCTCAACAGTATTTACAATTAGCATAAAATACTGTGCATGAGCTTGAAGATACAGTATGTTATCGTTTGACTGTCCCGCGGCCTAAGAAGCAAGGTACAACCGGACGTCCGCCTGCAGCTCCGGCTCCGGCAGAAAATCGGCCTCCGGCTCCGGCTCCGGTAGAATTTTTGCCGGAGGTTCTGGCAATTTCTGTAGTAGAATTTTGCATAATTTTGCAAAATTTATCTGTTTAGCGCGTTTCGTTTTACTTTTGTCACAGTTTTCAGGAAAGAATTTTAAAATTTCGCAGAAAATTAGCGCGTATATAACCAAGCAACTTAAAAACATATTGCAGATATTGGCTAAAATTAACTAAATTAAGCATCATTTTTAGTGCCTAATTTCGCCTCACCGCTGGCTCCGGCAAGTTTCGTTGACCTCCGGCTCCGGTTCCGGTATTTTTCACCTCCTGTTGCGACCCTGCTAAAGAAGCATTGGAAAATACAGAGCAAAACAGATATAAAAAACACAAATGTACATTTTGAAATTTTTAATAGCGTCAGGATGTGTTTACTAAAAATAATGTTCTAAAACTCATCATTTTGTTCGTGTTTTTTGGCCGCCAAAAATCTCCATAACAAAATTGTGTCGTCCGAAACTGATTTTAACAGCTGCGAGAAACATTGAGCGAGTGAGAACCAGTCGAATATTAATACTTAAAACAGTTTAATTCACAGAAACGCGTAAAAATTTGTGAAAATATATATTGTTTGCAAACGTTGTACCTCGAAAGTATCGCAGAGTATTAGTTCAAATCGTACTCGTTTTAAAATAATACCATTAAAAAACTCAAACGATCTTTCGTGTAAAATGAGGCAATTGTTTTACTACAAAAATATTAAAATACAAGTTTTCGAGTCTGTTTTCAGTTCGGCTTTCGAATGATTATAGCTTGGTATATTTCAAGTTTTGCCCATTTACATAATGTCATTTTAGCATCTAAAATGTTGTGAAAGTTGTTATTTGTATTAAAGGTTTTGTTTCGATTAGCCACTGTACCATATGTGGATACGAAGCTTCTTGTATCGAGTCAATATTTGGATTCCCAGTCAACCAACGCAATGTTGACTTTTAGTTCACGGGATTGTTATTGTTTGTCAGTTTATGAAAATGTATTTGACTGATGTAACAAATGTTTTTGACGCTATTAAAAAACTCAAACGACCTTTTGTAAGTGCCGCAACAGTTTTACTATAACAATATAATGCAAGTTTAGTGTTCGGGTTTGCTGTGCATGGATACAGTAGTATACATTTCGAATTTTTATCTGTTTGCATAATGTTCCATACATGGGCCGTGTCATTTAGCACCTGAGAAGTTGTGAAATCTGTATAATCATAGGATACGGTAGTGTACATATATATGGTTCGGACTCAGAGTCGATGGTCACTTTTGTTCGATGTTGAGTTTTTGCCTCTTTGTGTAAATTTTGCATGGAGCCTTAAGTTGGGGTTTTATTTTTGAAGTGTATTTGGGTGGTGGTAGTTATAGATAGTAGTTAGGTGTTAATTTATTAAGTTTTATGGCTATTTTATAGGTATTAAATAATGTTTTGTGTTTTTTAGGTTTAGTGTTTTTTTCGTTTTATTTATGTAATTAAAAGTCTATAGTTAGTACATGGCAAAGACATTGACATATTATGTACACTCGTATTCCTATGTTAAAACAATTTTCACAACTTCTCGTCTAATCATGTATAGACATTATGCAACAGTAAAAATTCGAAATGTATACTACTGTATCCATGCAAGCAACCCGAACAACTTATTATATTTTTATAGTAAAACTGTTGCGGATTCAGTCGTTTGAGTTTTTAATAGCGTCAACATTTGTTACATAGTCAATACATTTTCATCTGCAAATCTCCGTACTAAGTCCATTGGTTGTTGCTGGGATCCAATATTCTCGTACAAGAGCTTTTCCATAGGTCAGTGGCTACGCAAAACCTTTATACAAATACAACTTTACACATTTTAATGCTAAAGCATTATGTAAATGGGAAAACTTGAAATATACCAAGCTATACATTCGAAAGATGCAGCTCGAACTTGTATTTTAATATTTTGTATAAACAATTGCCTCATTTTCGAGGTGTTTGAGTTTTTTAATGGTATTATTTTAAGCGGTGATTACACTCTGTACTTTGAGTACAACTTTCAACAATATATATTTTTTCACAAATTTTTACGTTTCTGTGATAAACTGTTTTAGTATTAATTTCGACTTCTCTCCTCATGTTTCTAGCTGTTAAATCAGTTTCGCGACAATTTTGTTATGGAGATTTTTGACAAAAAGACAAAATGTGATTTTAACATTATTTTTAGTAACATCTCGCTATTAAAAATTTCAAAATTACATTTTGTTTTTTATATCTGTTTTGCTCTGTATTTTCCAATCTTTTTAGAGTCGACAGGAGGTGAAAATACCGGCCGGCCGGCGAATTCCGGCCACGGTGGGCGATTAGGCTAAAATGTGTTAATTTAGTTAATTTTAGCCAATATCTGCAATATGTTTTTAAGTTGCTTGGTTATATACGCGCTAATTTTCTCAAAATTTTAAAATTCTTTCCTGAAACTGTGACAAAAGTAAAACGACGCGTAACAGATAATTTTGCAAAATTATGCAAAATTCTACTAAGAAATTGCCAGACCTCCGGCAAAAAGTTGAGGGGGATTTTTCCGGACCGGAGCTGAGGCGGTGGTGTCCTTGCTTTAGCCGCAGGGAGAAACGTATCATACTGTTTTTAAGCTTATCACAGTATTTATGTAATTGTAAATACTGTTGACGTCAGATTCTGGTTGTTATTCTTAATATACCGGTTTCGGCGTGTTTCTCAGAGATACGGTATTTTACTGTATTTTTGTTTTACCTATCCATAAATATTAAGAAGTTAAAGAAAAAAGTAAATTAATAAGGTATAGTTTGTTTAGATAAAGTTTGATGTGATGTATATTGTTAAGAGATAAGGTAGTAAAATTACTAGGGGTTGGTTGTTGATCAGGGGAGTTTGGTAGTTGTCCATGTTATTATGTCTTTTGCAGTCTTCAGAAGTTGATATTATTTTACTATATTTGTTATTTATTAGTAAATATGTAAAGAGTTTTAACATGAGAATAAAAATATATGCGTTAAAATTTCCCTTTGTTATATTTTAAAATTATATTAAGTGGGGTCACTTTGTTCTATGTTTGTTCGTTTATTCGTATAGTTTCAAAAATTATTGTTTATTGATGTTCATCATTTTTAATAAATCAATATTTTATATATTGATATGTTTAAAATTTGCAAGTGTAAGTTGAATGTCTGAGATGTTATTATATATTTGAATTGAATGATTTGTACTTCGAAATTTTGAAATAGGCAAAAAGGAGATTAACTTTTAATATTTAATGTGTTATTAACTTTTTATGTTTTTTCCTACAATTTATGTCAAAATATAAATTGAGGATATATTATGTATTGAAAATGTTACTATCATATGACAAATTCGCTATTTATATAACGATGATCGCTTGATAACAGTGATTCCTAGCCAACGTCATGTGACCTTCCATTTTGTCTACATAACCGCTGTTCAGATCACAACATTTAATGTTGACGTCAAATCAACTTGAAAAAAACGTGTTCCAAGCTGCCGTTATCCGCATAAATTCGTTATATTTAATCCGATTTTTGTAATTCAGTCTTTCGTACAAAGCTGTGTCCGAACGTATGAATACCTCAGCCCATAAAAGCAAAAACAACATCATCTGGCTAAATGTTATAAAGTGAACTTCACACACCAACATCCCAACTGTTTGTAGCGTTGACTCTGTATACGCCTACGACCATGTATAGAACAGAGTCGGAAGATCAGTCTAAGCGTATCCCTAAGCCTAAGCCTAAGCCTAGACTTGCAAGCGTTTGGATGAGCCTAAGCCTCGGTCTAAGCGTTTGGATGAGGACCTAAGCCTAAGCCTAAGCCTACGCAAAAAAAAATTAGTCTAAAAGCTTTAAAGTGACTCTATTATAGCCCCTAGGGAAAACGATACTTGGCCCTGTTCTATACATCGGCAGCCTACAGTATACTAAGCTAAACTGTAAAAGTTAACAAAATTTGTTTGCTTATTTCAAAAACACTATAACGTTGGTAACCCCAATTAAAGTCTTCGCCACGGATCCTTGACGGGTTCTTGTTATGTTTGATCAAAATTGGCTGCAGTGTCAAGTTTGCTTCTCTGCTTACAGGAACATCATTCAACTTACAGTCGCTCACCTACAGTTGTCTCTCCACCGGTCCCAAAGGTAGCCTTAACTGTCCATTTGCCAAAAATGTATAGATAGTTACAAGGCCAGCTACTACATTAAAAATACTAAAATTCTGTGTCAGGAAAACGTTTTGGGGCCAGGAGACTATATCCTAGCGCTTTGCTGCCTCTCAGATAAGTACTAGCCCCCTCGGGCCATAACCTCTACCTAGTGGACGAATATTTAAAGTGCATCAAAAAAAGCAAACTTGGTCAAAAGCGTTAGTGAAAAAGTGAAAAAGAAAAGTCTGTGGACCCGCGCCGTTCATTCTAGGATACCCCGTCTATTGGTGTCGTTTATTTTTGGCTGATGTATAGATAAAAGCAGGGGGATGGTTTTTGGCGGGTCTATCTAATAGAGTCAGTTTAAGCTTTAGACGAATTTTTTTTTTGCTTTAGCTTAGGCTTAGGCTTAGGAATATGCTTATACTAGTTGTTCCCATCTTCTATTTTATACATAGGCCGAATTTTGAAAAACGCGTTAGAAAGAATACATAAAAAAAAAAAAGACAAGAGAAAAACAGTCCAGGGGTAATAACAAAAAAAGATCAATAAAGAAAAAACTATCCTTCCATAGTCGAGCCGAAACGCGACCAAGACACGCTACGAGAGCCCAAGCGGAGTAGCAAAACAGTCAGAGGAACAAAAAAAAAAAGAAAAACTATCATTCTAATAAAAAGTTGTAAAAGAAATTGACGGAAGCACTCCGGATTATACCATGGTCTTATGACCATTATAAAAAATAGACAAATGTACCAGATTGCATAGAATTTATGAATATTTTGCATAAAAACTAAATCTACACGCCGCCCCTACGACTGCTTGCTCAACTTTACAAGCTTCCAGGTCTTCACGATCCGGTTGAGTTTCTACTCACCGGCCAACGTCAGGCGTTGTCGGTTGCAGCTGTCTTAGGCGAGACGGGAAGAGTCACGGAACAGCAGACGCCTGCTCAGCCGATGGGAAGCTTTGGGCCCTACGCTTTGACTCTTTGGATCCATTTGGGTTGAGATTTTTAAAGGCTGCCAAAGTTTTGTGGGTAGCTTGAAATTGCAATATCCGTGCAAATAGAATTGTTTAAACAATAATACTTAATTTATGATGCGTTCCGTTTGAATGCAATTGAGTTAAACACGGAAGAGTTGAGCTACATTGAACAATAGTCTAACTCAACTCGAACTGGTCGAGAAAATCTCACAGTTCTTCAAATTGAAAGCCTTTTAATGCTTGGTTGGGTTCAAAGCATCGCAACCAATTCAGTTCTAAGGAATTAATACAAATTGAAGCCAGTGTTACTTTAAGGTGCGTCCACGTTTCTGGTGGGTTTATAATAGAGTAGGTTTAGATCATAGATTATATTTTTTGCTTATTGCTTAGGCTTAGGAATACGCTTAATGTACTGTTACGCCCCTTAAAGTAACATTGGCCCAAATTGCAATGGTTACTCTGTGTGATAATTTTTAGAAACATGGAATTTCATCTCCATTGTATAGAAACTTAAACCGAATTTCGGTACAAAGTTTACTATCGTCTGCGAACAAAACATTGGCCCATGTTACTTTTAGGGCCGTCCCTCGTTTTTGGTGGGTCTGTAAAAGAGTAAGCTTACATTTTAGAGCTACATTTTTGCATAGACTTTGGCTTATGCTTTAGGCTTAGGCCTAATACGCTTCCGCAACGCTATAGGCTTAGGCTTACGAACGCGCGTCACCTTCTGCTATGGCCCAAAAAGTAACAATGGCTCCACGATTGACGAAATTCACAATGAACTTCCAGGCAAAAAATAGTTACAATATAGCACGCAGATAGAACCGAACAACCAAATTTGTTTGTTCACAAAATTTAAATTTTAAAATGCCAAAAAATATTTCGCAAAACACACCATTAAAACGAAACAAGTGTCGAAACATTAAAAACACCGTCTCTCACCTGAAAACTCCTGATTCGCTACTGATTATCGGTTTTGCAGTACATGTGTACTGAACCACACTGACGTCATATGGCCGTACATCCCGCATCATAGACATAAAGTTAATATGTTTACATAATGGATTAGACTGGTTCTAAAGGTGTCTTGCATTTTTGATATATGCCGGCCCACTATGGAGCCAAATAAGAAAATAATTACATAACCAAGTTTTCCTTAAATGTGTAATATCAAATTCAAACCAGGCCACTGGTCGTTTGTCCGGCCCATGTTCTTTGGGGACGTCCAGGTTTTCTAGTTGGTCCATAAAAGAGTCGGTTTGGTTCTAGATTACATTTTTTGCTTAGGCTTAGGCTTAAGGCTTAGGCTTAGACTTAGGAACGCATTTTGCAACGCTTAGGTTTAGCCTAGGCTTAGGAATACGCTTAATCTACTGTTACGCCCCTTAAAGTAACATTGACCGTTTGTCCCATTATCTGACCCGAATAAGAGGGGGAGGTAATAAGGGGGGGGTCCCCATTTTGAGTCCGAACCAGTTAGAGTCCGTATCCCTAAATAAAGTCCGTAAGCGGATAGGGTCCATAAACCCTAATTAGAGTCCATAAACGTCAGTTAACCCTAACTGTAGCGTATAGATGAATTCAAGATCAAATAATATGAGTTCGAAACAATAAATCGTACTAAATTTTTGAAAGTACATTCCTAAGGAGAACCACGTCACAAGACAAATAAACGTTTAATTCAACGGATAATTGCAGTACCGGATATATATCAGTAACGAAGGGCGGCGGAGAGTGGGTTTGAAATAAATAACAGTCCGTAACCGAATAACAAGGGGGGTACCCTCTGAAGAAGCCAAATAAATATCAGTTCCCCCTCTTATTCGGTGAAGTAGCACGAGTAGGCCAGATCACTGCAAATTCTAATGATTTGATTGATTAAATTCATAGTGAGTTTTATTTATTTCTGCGCAACTAAAAAATTAGTTGAATGAACAAGTTTAAGCTTGAATGAATTCAATTGATTCTGAGTTAAAATCAACTCACTTGAATTTACAGCGTCCGTTAGTTTATCTCTGTTTAATCTGACAATATCCGCAAGATAGTGGACAATGCAATTGCATGTAGTGGTCACTACAATGCGCATATAGTACAGCGTATAGCGGACACCAATAATGAATATCCCGACACAATTTTTCCTAGTTCGGTACTTGCAGTAGTTAACTTTAACGCTGTTTTCATCATTGGAGTCTGTCCAATAGATCAATGTTTCAACTCCAGTTGAATTGAATTAGTTCCAGTAGTTATGTTACTCGCCCGAGTTGTTGTTTGGTTAGTTAAATTCATTCGTTGTTGCTCATCAACTTCTTCTCGTTCTTTAACGGTGAACAAACGTGGCAGATCGATTTGACTGGAGTTTTGGTTTGTTTCGTTGAGTTGGCTTAACTGAAATATTTGTCGTTGGCGATTGCGTTGGTGACGACTCGATGAAAGAAACACGAGTTGATGAGGCTTCTTGGGAATAGTTTGACGCAAAATTGGTCACTGCCACAAGGTTCCAGTGAGTTGTTTAGTTGAGTTTTTAAACGATATGGTGCGTTCAGTAACGAAATTTTGCGTCCCAGTAACAGTGTTGGCTGAGAAACTTTGGCGAGTTTGGAAACTGCTTGTTGTTGACCGGAATGTTTCGGCCGTGACCACGTTTGACACAGTGGACCTGCTAAAACAGTTACGACTATTAATATCAAATTTAATTTTTGATAATCAAATTCTGTTTCGTTTATTATTTAAAAAGCTAAAACGTCATTTTAAACGCTTTTCGTGTTTCAAACAGCATCTTTCAAAACGCTTTTTTGTAAGCAAAGAAACGCTGTTGCATATTGAACACCATTTTTTAAAATACGTTGCCTTGAATTTAAGAAATGCGCTACACTGCAAATTCCAATGAGTTGTTTTTAACTCAGAGTGAGTTGAAGCCACTCAGAAGCCTGAGCTGTGAATTAGGTCTTTCAGATCTCAGAATTCTGAATTGACTGAACTCATTGCGAGTTAATTAATCAAGTCACCCAGAATTAAATCAGCTCAGTCTGAGTTATTATTTTAACTCAGAAATAACCTGAAATAACTAATTCTCACTCTGAGTTAATTAATCAACTCATTGAAATTTACAGTGTATAATGTATTCGTCAACTAGAATGCTTCGCCAGCATTTGTTCAAAAATGTAAATATGCGAAACTGTACAAAAACTTAAATCACAAATTCATATATAAACTTTTCAAGTTTCCGTTATGGACTCAAAAACAATTAATTCACAGAAAATTTACCTGAACTTTGTGTATAGTTTTTTCACCTACTGAGATAAAAGTATTTTACCGAAATTCGAAACCAAACTATTTTTCAACGCAAATTTACGCTAAGCATTGTGTTATATTCGGCGCGCGGCAGCGTAAAGCGCTGTACGTCGGCGTGCTACGGCGTACGACACAGTAAAGTAAAACAGCGAAACTCTAAGCTGCTCGGAACTCAAATCATACGCTGTTAATTTCAGTGAGTTGATTTCAACGCAGAATGAGTTGAATCCACTCAGTCTGAGTTAGGACTATCAAAACTCAAAATTTTGAATTGATTCAATTCATTCTGAGTTAAATAACCAACTCACCAAGAGTCAACTCAACTCAGAGTGAGATTCAACTCAACTCAAAGTGAGTTAATGTACACTGATTTTAATTCAGAAATAAACCAACTCGCTACCTGAATTGATTAATAAACTCATTGGAATTTACAGTGTAAAGACAAGCTAAGTTTTTATGAAAGACAATTTGTGGCTATTAGGAATTGCTGAAATATCAAAAACTCACAAATTCGGCTGAGGATTGAATCCCGTTTCAGGATCAGGAATAAACGTGAACAAATGACGTCGATGATTTTTTAAACCAGCAACATTTACTGTTGTCTGCTGTGACTGACGGATGGTTGTATCTTTGAGGCTCGCAGTAACGCGTAAATCTGTAAAAGCAATAAGATTACAGTTAATTTTTAATACAGAAAATATTTTGAAATATGAGTGAAATTAAATTTTCACAGATTTGTTTGCGGAAAAATACACAACGCAAATGCATCAAATATTCCACTTTATAGTTTAGAAATGAAGAGGATTTTAAGCCTAATTTGAATTAGTTTTGAAAATTCAGATTTCGGTACAATTTTTGTATTTTGCGGGCATACGTTTTAATTCAGATTTCGGTACAATTTTTGTATTTTGCGGGCATACGTTTTAACGTATAAACGTCAACAACTCTTATTGCATCAAAATTACGCAGAATCGGAGCTGTCCACTCATGATTTTGATCCGTGGTGATTTGATATGAACACAGAATTCAGAGGTCTTACGTGTCTGACTGTGCGTCGTCTACTTTAATTTGTGCACGCAGTATGGAGAAATGTACGAGGTACAGACGACGACTTTTACTATTTTCAAAACAGCAAATGGCGCTGGTTAAATTTGATATATTTTTAAATTTAAAAATTCAAACCACAACTACTGAAAAATCTAAAATTACTAATCTTAAATAGCGTATTTCCTATTTTTAGTAACCTTTGCCATTGAATATTTGAAACCTACAGTGACCCTAGGGTTTACATAGGCACAGTAATAGCTCCTTCAATGTAAATTTCAGTGAATTGATTTTAACTCAGTGTGAGATGAATCACTCAGTCTGAGTTAGGACTATCAGAACTCAGAATTTTGAGTTGATACAAGTCCTTCTGAGTTAGATAACCAACCCACCCAGAGTCAACTCAACTCAGAGTTAGAATCAACTCAACTCAGAATGAGTTTATGTTTACTGATATTAATTCAGAAATAACCAACTCGCTAGTTGAAGTGATTAATCCACTCATTAGAATTTACAGTGTTGATCTATACGAAATTTTTAAAGAGCGGTTTACGCTACACTTGATATTAAGTTGAGGTAACGACAGCTACCGTATTTTGAAAGAGATAAGAGGCCGTCGTTAAGTGATAACAGTTTGACCAGTAACCGTTTAATTGAAATGTAAAAGTGAATAATTTGTTACGTTTCCAAACTGTTTGGTTAAAATAAATTTTAACCGACAACACCTATGCTTTTCGAATTCCAATAGCTGTCAATAGTAAAGTTTCGAGGTAACATCAATCAGCAAGCGTCTACACCTTGTGCATTTCTCCACACCGCGTACACGAGCAGTTAAAGTTAACGGAACACTATGACAGAAGTCACACGTCATATGACGTTAATATACAACCATTTACTTTACTCAAAGTTTGACAATATATTACAAAATATATACGAAAATCACATTATATATATTTGAAACAATCTCCAACATATATTTTTTCAAACGTACTTGATTTCAGCCACCTGTTAATTTCGTATGACATTGTCGAAATGCCGTCAAGCATCGCAGTTGAAATTGGCAAAATTTCATTTTCGGGCACAACAAAGCCTTGATTTTGGTACCTGAACCAAAAAAGTATAACAAATACATTTTATAAGTTCAATTGCTGAATTTGTGTCTAAAGCAATTTTTTACTTCAAAATTTATGACAGTTTTGGTAATTTTTTAACTTTGTCGAAGATTTCGAATTTGTGATATTTATTTCGGTTTGAAACGTAATCACTGTGTTTATAAATCCTAAGAAATTACGGCAAAAATACAAAACGCTTTTTTTCGTTTTGAAAATGCGTTTATATTTATGCAGTGTTTTGGCAAACGCTAAAAAGCGACTGCTTAATAGCATTTTTGTGCTTCACCAGAAATAATTTTAGAGTTTTTCAGCTTGCAAAAAAGCGTTTTAAAATATGCTGTTTGAAACGATAAAAGCGTTCATAATAGTTATTTATCGTTGCACAGTTGATAAGGCTTATGAGCATTATAATTATAGGCGATATTATTTATACGCGACCGAATAAATTATGAAAATCTGATCGCAGTTTGTTAACGAGTTAGCCAAAAATAACTTTCGTTTAAAGATACTAACAAAGAATTTTTCCATTAACCATTTCTCACATGAATATTTTCAATTTCATATGAGATGTAATTCCAAGGTAAGATTCGTTCCCCAGTCAAACGGGTGTGACGCGTTTACTATGATCACTGAGCTATAGGAGCTTGACGCTCGAACCCGAGGGCTCCCACGTCTTGGGGAGATTTTGCACTGTGCATATATGTTGGAGTTGTTAAACGCTGCTCACAGTGTCTGTGTGTTGCTCGTATATTATTTGTATTGAGTTGTTCATAGTATACTCTTTAAGTGAAAGGGTAAATTCCTTTTATGTCATTTTGACCGTTTGAAAACTACTTATACAAACCTGCAGCGAGCATGACCACACGGCGGTAATTCCAGTAAATATGCAAATTTAATATTTGCCGTTTCCTTTGCCCAGTCAATAGAGCATCCTTGAACTGGATCTAAAATACACGAATGTTTGAAATGAAAACAGCAAAAAATTTATCTTAGGTTTTGAGATTTAGGGAAAAATGTTTTCAATTTCGAATTCTGGAGATTTTTTCGTTGAATTTCTGCCATTTTATTAAATACTTAGCCTGATGCGAAACTTCAGATCATTACAACCTTCTTTATAGCTAATTAAACATTGTAGTTTTGCCAAACGACACCTGAAACTAGCAGGGATACCGAAACATTAGTAGGCCCGTAGCCAGATCACCTTGCCTGACAGGGATAAAAAAATTTTCAAGAGGGGCATTCAAGGGTTTTTAATGACTTGCACACGAAGATAAAAAATTTCTAGGGGGCGCTGAAATTTTTCCAGTGGGGAGTCAGCGTTGATTGGCACTTGCGGCATTGAGATGGTTAGCAACCGCTCAGACGGAGGTATACAAAACTTTGCCGCATGCTAACTACAATTGCGTGCCCACGAAACGTAAGCCTAAGCGTAACCCTAAGTTTGAGCCATAGGGTGGCGCTGTACTGGTCATGCGGCGCCATGCGACGTCGGATGGTTTCCAACGTCAAAATTTTATGCTCACAAATTAATACAAACACTGTTAATATATATGATCCAGAGTGGATAATGACCAGAGTGTGCAACTCTTGGATTCCCGCATGGTACAAAATTACCACTGGGTGTTGCGTTTTTGGACGACCCCCTTTGTTTAGAGGGGGATCGCTATCACATGAATACCCCTTGTGCAGTGTCGGTCTGCCGCCGTCTGTCGCAGTCCATCATCTATTTGTCTTGCGACGCCGCGTCGCTGTATGTCGCTATCGTCATGCGTCGTTGGACGCGAAACAATTCGCGTACGATGATGCATGGGGAACCAGACGGCGATGAACGGCGGCGGGCGGCGTCGAATAAAATTTAAAAAGTAGAGCACTACTACCCTTAGGGTTGCGCTATACTTTACTGAGCTGGACGCCGGCGAAATTTTAAAATTTACGCTTCTCTGGATATACAAAACCGTATGTAAAGGCTTACAAATTAAATTTGCCGTTGTTCCAACGTCAAAGTCGTATCTCATTCCATGTTTCATAATTGTAGCTGCAGAACGTTCGGCAATTCGGTGCTGAAATAAATATCCCAGTAAACAATTTAAAGAAATCAGTCAATGTAAAAAACAGGAGCGGAACAGTATTATAAGCATGTTTCTAAGCCTAAGCCTAAGCCTAATTCTAAAGCGTAAGAATGACCATATTTCTAAGCGTAAAAGCCTAAGGTTAAGCCTAAGCCAAGCAAAAAATAGTCTAAAGCTTAACCTTACTCTATTGCGGTTCCACATAAAAACGTTCCGCCCCTGATCTTTATATGGGTCAAGAAATCAAATACAACAAAGTTAAGTATTGTTTGCAATATTTATTTTAATTGCAGTTGACCGACAGAAAATGTCACACCAAATACAGATATTTAATTTTACGTTTAACCGACGTGTCTTCTATTTGTTGCCCGTCCAAATTCGGGGTAACTGAAAACTTAAAAAATGAAATGAAATTTTTTTCTGAGAAATTTTGACAAAAGCGTTTCACGATCAAATATGAAACTAAAGTTGAAAAATTGTTAAATAATGGTATTTTTTGCTTGTTCAAATCACACTTGTTAGCGTATATTTCGTTTAGCACAGACTATACCAACTCAAACATTTTCAATACCAGTGAACACTGGATGCGCCGTTTGCTTGTCGTTATAAAACAAAAAATATTTCAAAAATGTAAAAATTTAACAATTTTGACGTTTGCTTTTAAATACAAATTTTGTTATTTTAAGATTTCGACTGAAATATTAATCGCTTTAATTAAATGCAAAATTCAAATTATCTTGCAAGTTAACGAAAATTTTCTAATCTTGAATACGAGAAGAAACTTTGTTTGAAATATATTTAATTGACCGGCTTTCGCTAAAATTGTTCAGTTCCAATGTTAACGTCAATGTATAGAACAGGGCTGTAACAGTAGTATAAGCCAATTCCTAAGCCTCCGCCCAGCCCAATGCCTAGGCGTAATAATGAGCTTATACCTAATGCCTAAGCCGAAGCGTAAGCGGAAACCTATGCAAAAAAAATCTCTAAAGTTTAAACTTTACTCTACTGTAGTCCCGCACAAAAACGTTCCGTTCCTGATTTTTTCATGGGCCCAAACTTGTAACAAACCAGTAATTGAGTATCATTTGAATAATGATTTCGTTTGTTGCTGTACGGATACGTCCACAGTTGTCCGTAGGAATGCATTGTAACAAAAGCAATAAGACTTTCGTTGGTTTCTTGTAAACCAGTTATAAAATCTCGGACTGCCCGTGTTTCTGGTTCGCTAAACGCAAATTGGCCCCGAAAATCTGGCCGGCACGGATGCGAACTGCTGCCAACTTCATTAGCTGAAAAAATTACAATTTATCAGAGTGCAACAAGAGGCAAAAACTGTCGGAGCCGGAGGTCAATCAAATTTGCCGGAACCGGAGGTGAGGCAAAATTAGATAGTTCAAATGACTTTTAATTCGGTAATTTCAACTGGATTCGAACAGATGCCAATTTCATTGGCTGAAAGAAGTTACAATTTGAATCAGGGTGCAACAAGAGGTAAAAATTCCTGAGCCGGAGGTCTGTTTTGCAAATATCTGTAGGGTGTTGTTAAATGTCGTGGTTTTTACGCTTAAGCCCTATTCAGACGTGCAAGTTTTTGCTACGAGAACTTGCACCTGCAACTTACACTTGTAAGTTTTGTCCACAATTCCGTTCGAAAAACTTACAGCTGCAAATAATTGATTCAAAATCAAAGCTAAAAATTTAGTTCACTTGCTTGAATAATCATGCAAGTTGAATGAATTTAATATTGCATCGGCTTTCTCATTGGCTGGTGAAAAAATGCAAGTTCTGCGGCAATTTACAGCTGCAAGTTCTCGCAGCAAAAGCTTGGACGTGTGAATATGGTTTTTTTCATTTAAATTGAACCAAATGTTAATGCGAAACGCACAAAACAAATAAATTTTGCAAAATGTTGCAATGTTCAACTACCGAAACTTCCGGAACCTCCGGCAGAAATTCTACCAGAGCAATATTCGCCTCATTGCTTATTGGTTTAAACACAAAGAAGTTGCAGCTGAAATTTTTTTACAATCAAATACTTGATTAATACATAACTTTAAATTGAAATCCAAAATTTCGATTCAGATCAACGCCAACACAGTTCCAATCCGACTTTGAATGCAAGTTGCGATTTTTTCGCCAAAATCTGTCCTGAAAATGAATGTGTGTTTGTTTTGCGTTTTCATTTTTTGTTATGTTTGTATTCTTTAAATGTTTGTGGCCTGATATTCTCAAATTTGAAGTAATTACTAACTGTTTTGTAATTGTTTGAAACATGATTAACGAGTGTAGGTCACGCTTATGCACAGCAAAAACGGTGAATCAAATTGACTTTCTCCGAAATAGGCTGTACGGGACTGCACTACCTGAGTCAAATTCTACTTCGTCAGAGTCAAACGTGCGACTCATTGAGTTGTTACAGAATTCAACAAAATGTCTTAAAATAGAAATTTATGTTGTTGTTGCATGACCTTTAGTTAAGTAAATTTGATTAGACTTTAGCTAACCTAAAATACCATAAGGTGGTAAAGCCTAAATATTTAAAAAAACACGACAAAACTAATTTAAATGAGTTAGAGCTGTGAATTAGGTCTTCCAGAACTCAGCATTCCGAATTGATTGAACTCATTCGGAGTTAATTAATTAACTAATCCAGAATTAAGTCCAGCTCAGAGTAAGTTTAATGTTTACTGTTATTATTTCAGAAATAACTAGAAATGAGCAATTCCTCTCTGAGTTTATTAATCAACTTATCGGAATTTACAGTGTAGTAGGAATTAAAGTTCCCTCCAAATGATATCAACTAAAGTTGAGTTTGCAGGCGTCTTTAGCTAATTTCAACTCGCAACGTTTTTTTGGTCACTACGCTAAATCCTTTCGCGACCGAATATTGTTAAATTACCCAATTCAAAATGGTGATTTAGCTTTCTGATATTTTACTCCAAAACGTACCAGTTCAGTATACGCGTATCCGTCAGGATTCAATAACGGCATAATGTAAAAATTAAATTCGTCCAACAAATCGTTCGTTAAATTTGAAATCATCAGCTTATGCTGTGCAATCTAAAATGAAATACTTTGTTCATAACCTAAACGTTTTATTAATCGCAGCATCGGACACTGTAAATTTCAATGAGTTGATTAATCAATTCAGCTAGCGAGTTGGTTATTTCTGAGTTAATAACAGTAAACTTTAACTCCCTCTGAGTTGCGTTGATTATCACTCTGAGTTGAGTTGACTCTGGGTGAGTTGATTAATTAACTCAGAGTGAATTGAATCAACTCAAAATTCTCAGTTCTGATAGTCCTAACTCAGACTGAGTGATTCAACTCATTCTGAGTTAAAATTAACTCACTGAAATTTACAGTGCAACTATTTTCGATTCATAGGAATTTTTGGCGAAACTGTTTGTAGAAAAGGCTTTCGCATCGCCCTCGCCATGGACCTGGTTACCGGTTTGGCTGATTTTACTTGGCTTGTAACAAAACTGACCATCCATTGTTACTCGTTATTTGAAGGATAACTAGTTATTGAGCGGCTGGTAAAAGCTACAATTTACCACCGTTCAGCATCGCTAGTAAACAAAGAACTTTAGGTAAAAGTTAACATATTTTTTTATTCATCTGAGTAATTGTGACATGCGACCCTGCCGAATTATAAATTTCACCATTTCACAGTTAGTGTAACCAAGAGTGGATGATTCATACTTCAACAGGAGTATGTAACTGGGTACATTCTATGTAGAAAAAATGGCACCCGGCACGCGTTGCTTTTTTGCCCTACCCCGCCTTGATTTAGAGCGGAGTACAACCTGTACGAACCATGACATTTTATGTATCCGGCAACAAAAATGATCCGCTTATAGTTTAATTTAGGGTTATTGCATGTGACAACGACCCACTCTCTCTAAACAATGGAGGGTCGGAAAAAAACGCAACGCCAGCTGGTATATTTTGTATCATACGAAACCCCAAGAGTTGCACACTCTGGTATTATGCACTCTTGGTGTAACTGAAAAACTAATTTTTATTGTTCAGTTTTGAACTTTGTCAATTATTCTATGAAACATAGCATCCGCATTTTGACATCTAAACTTTCAGTTGTTTTTGTTCTAAGTTTAAAGTTGTATCCAATCAAAGGTCAACTTAATTCATGTCTCTTTAACTGGTACACTGTAAATTCCGATGAGTTAATTAATCAACTCAGAAAGAAAGTTAGTTATTTCTGATTTAATATCAGTTACCTTTAACTCACTCTGAGTTGAGCTGATTGTCACTCAGAATTGAGTTGATTCCGGGTGAGTTGATTAATTAAATAAGATTGAATTGAATCAACTCAGAATTATGAGATCTGATAGTCCTATCTCAGACTGAGTGGATTCCATTCATTGTGAGTTAAAATCAACTCGTTTTACTAAATTTATTTATTTACTAAATTTACTTAGTGCTAAAATGATGAAAAATTTAGCTGCAAGCGATTTGAAGGTAAAACGAAACTTTACCGACGCGATAAAATACAGCGCAACCGCAGGAGTTATCCACTCTCGACCATGAATACCCGCATCGATCCATATACTTCGTTTCCGACGGTTCAACTCGTTTTCGTTCGGTTCAAATTTTCGCAACTGAAACAAACAATAAAAGTTGCGAAAAAATATTTAATTCAAAAAAATTCAAATGTTACAATTTGAAACCAAGAAAATACTTAATTCAAAAATAAATATGTAAAAAAGATTAATGTCGAAAAACTGTGGGCAGAAAATTATTTAAAAGCTTTCATACTAAAACTGGGTCAAGTTATCGAATCACTTTGGTTCAACATTGCTACGAAATATTCCGTTGATTTGGAATTTTTGTAAAATTTTATATTTTAGGAATTTTATCGAGTAGGTTTTCGTTTTGGCCCAGGTTCATATCGATTACAAAAAGATATAAAAATTACGGTTGTTGTTATTATTATTACTAGTCAGCGGACTTTGCGCGCAAAAGTTACCGAACCCACAACAATCTACATGCAAATTTTCTTTCGACATATTAACAATCACATTCCTGCTCTGAGAAAATACTGTAAACAAAGTAACGCTGGAAAGTTGCCCAGACAATTTAAGATGACATATGTGACATATTCTGAAATGGTTATAACTCATATGTCTTATGCATTTGTGAACTCACACCTTTGCAGCTAGTAACTGTCGACCTTCAGTTGAGCGTCCAATATCAATAATTTCAACGCGATTTGGATTTTTGTTTGAAAGATGAGTTAAATAGTCAATTATCTGAATACAATTAAAATTAACCTAAAACGTAAGCCAATTTTGTAAGGACAGGCAAGATTCGCATGTGCCGTATATATCTGGGGACACTTCACACTTGAAGACCACATTTGACAACGCTAAAATGTTTTGGCCCATGTAACGATAAAGGGCGGAACGTTTTTCTGTGGGAATAGAATAGAGTAAACTTAAGCTTTAGACTTATTTTTTGCTTGGCTTAGGCTTAGGCTTAGACATACGCATACGCTTTCGCTTAGGAATATGCGTATAACATTGTTCGGTTCCTGTTCTTTCCATAGGCCAAAGTTTTAAATATTAACACTCACGATAAATTGTACTGAAATATATTTTAGACATGCGAGTGAGATTAATTTTGTAAACTTTAATATTGCTAACATGATGCCAATTGTCTATCAGATTTTTTCCAATGTAAAGAACAGGGGCGGAACAGTATTATAAGCATATTCATAAGCATAAGCCTAAGTCTAAGCCTAAGCGTAAGCGTAAGAATGAGCATATTCATAAGCCTAAGCCTTAGCCTAAGCCAGGCAAAAAAATTAGTCTAAAGCTTTAAGCTTACTCTTTTCGTGTCTCACACAAAAACGTTCCGCCCCTGATCTTTACATGGGCCCAAATTATAAACAGCTTAACGGCCAAACTCGTAAACGAGATGTGGTGGGCGTAAACCTGAAATTAAAAGTTACACAATATTGTGGCTCACAGCTAAGAAATGAATTACTTGAATACAGAAGTCTCGCTTCAAACCAGCTAATCATAGACGCGTTTAAGAATGTTTAATGGTATGAAAATTTTCAAATTTATATGGAAACACTGGTTTAAAAACCTAAATTCAGTTAATAAAAGTATCATTCAATTGAAAAAAAGAATGATAATTCTAAAAAATAACTAAAAGCTAAAAACGACGGTAAAATGAATACCTCGTCGTAGCTGTGATATCGGTCAAGCTGAAATTTATCAACCTCGAACAAACGGTGTTCATTTCTGCTACGGCATTTCTGACAGTTGTGGCTTTTTTCATGCGTTATGGTCCTGCTCTATGCAGAATAAAATTAATATTTAAAACAGTTACAATTATGCTTTTCTGATCATTAATTTGATTAATCTGTACTTTCTTAAGCGTCTGGCAATAATTGTTTGAATATGCAAAATGGCATTTTTGAACAGCAAAAACCATTCACAGACATGGGTAGACGTACTTTTGTAGTCTCGTCACATGGAAAACTCCCTCCGCCGCAATAATTTGGTTTTCCAGGCGGGCGTCTGCCTCCCTGAACCCTCTGCGATTTCAAAGAAGCAGGAGGTCAAAACTATTTCAGTTAATTTTAGCTGTTTCAATAATAAAATGCTTAGTGCACTCAAAATAATATTTCTGATATTTAAGGAAAAACTTCTTACATTTGAGGAATATGATTAGCAGGGTGCACTTGAAAAGTATTCCTGTTATAACGCAAAAGTTTTCAAAAAGTTTTGAAATAAAGTCTGAATATAAACGTCCAGTTATTTTTATAAAAATTGTATAAAAATATCAGAAAAAACTTTCAGATTTACCACAAAAAATACTTTTATGAACAAATTCAGAAATACTTTTTTGTGTGTGCAGCGGGTTTGACAAGACAGGCTGCCGTGTGTACCTATGCTCAGTATAAAAATCTTTACAGGATGTGAGTAAAAATATTTTAGTCGAACCGGTGGTGATGAAGGCTTTCAACCTGAAACCCTGGGGGTTCGAGCAAAAAGACTAAAAACATAACAGTACAAAAATTTACAGATTATTCGAGGTACAAAATTACAGTAGAAAAAACTTGAACCAGAGTTGAAACCAGCCACAGAACGCCTTGTTGGCCGGCAGTTGGGCTTGTTGGCCCAACCCCTGAACAGACTTATAGTATGTATACTTGCATTTCATAACATTTTCTTTGAATACAACACCTGTAACATTCTAAGTACCAGGGATACAGAATGAAAATTGAGACCTGCCGGACGGACCAGCCGGTATTTTTTGGCTCAATTCACTTCCGGTTCGTACAGAAGGTCCCCCTGAACCGGATCCCGAATACACAAAACTCACTTTCCGACGTCATAATCAATAATATTATATCGCAGTGCGTTTCTGACAAATTTTCGATGCAGTACCCTGAGTTGTTGCGGCGGAACTAACAAACTTACACTGCTTCCAGTTTGACTTGGTGGAATCCAAAATTCAATCTAAAATTCAAATTTGCACAATTTTATTGTTTATTAATAATTAAATTTAAATAAAATAACAAATTTTCATTTTTTTGTCACATTTAAAAATGTCAAATATTTATCTTAACATTTCAGCTTCATAATTCATTCTGGTGAATAATAAATGTTTTACGATGAAGAGATTGTCGTAGTTTCTCGCAACGCTACAGCGCTTCTTGGCAGCTATAAATGAGCACTGGATAGCCGGATATGAAAAATAACCGATGGAAAGTACCGGTACGAACGATAACGTGGTATCACGCATAGTCCCCAACTGACCCGTAGCCAAGGGAGGGGCAGGGGGTTCAGCTCCCACTAAAAAATTTTCAACCTTGCTTGTAACTCATTAAATACCCTTGAATACCCCTCGTGAAAAATTTTTGGCCCCCGGAGCAATGTGAGCTGGCTACGTGCCTTGTTCACTAACTATTTTTCAGATAACAAATTTTGTACTACAGGAGCTTAAATCAATTGCAGTTCGAATTTTGTTAAACTGCCGCGGATTCTGCGATTTTAAATTTAAAATATTCAGCATCAATCGGTGACGCCGTAGCTCGAAGGGATCCAGACTGGTTCTGTTTCGTATAACAGTTGACCACTCGAAAATGTTTAATTATACTCATATCGCTAATTGGTCATAGGTGCTAAACACATTTGAGAATACCGCGAATAAACGTTACTTGATCGACTTGTTTGCCTTCATTCAACTGTAATGTTTGCAAAAACGCAATTTGAAGGTCAGTCAAAGGCACTGTTTCGATGAGCTGATATCTAAAATTAACACTGCGACTATACTTTAATCGGCCAAAAGATCAGGGGCGGAACGTTCTTTCTGCGTGCCTGCAATAGAGTAAGCTTAAACACTGGACAAAAATTTTTCCTTAGGCATAAGCTTAGGTATAAGCTCATTTTTACGCTTAGGCTTAGGAATATACTTATACTACAACTTGACCAATGTTGTTTACAAACGTTCGTTTAAGTGTCAAAAACATTTGCACATTTTATGGTAAATTTTTAAGTTGCATAAAAATTGTAAATTCTGAAAACACACGCCTTAATTAAACTAATAATTAATAGAAACATACAAATAACAAAATATCCGACATTTTTCGAACGGATATAGACACCGATTTATACCTGGAACGAAAACTCATATCCGGTTACACCCTGGTTTTAAGTCATATACACATTTAAATCGAAAAGCTACCATGCTTGTCTAATAATGTATCATGCACACTATAAATTCCAATAAGTTGATTAATCAAGTCACTGAGAGAATTAATAGTTGTTTCTGGTTATTTCTGAGTTAATGACAGTACATAATAACTCAGTCTGAGCTAGTATAATTCCGCCTAGAGTTGATTAATTAAACTCAGAACGAATTCATTTAAGCTTCTAAGTGGGTTCAACTCATTCTGAGTTAAAAGCAACTCATCTGAATTTACAGTGCTTAATCTGAACGTACCCATTGTATGATTTGGAGTGAACCTTGTTTATAAATGTATTTGTCAGATATAAAGTTATTAAAAAATAACAATAAATATGTTTCGTCCGTGATTGGCCATCAAACATTACATCGAATTGTTTTTGTGAACTTAGGTTTGTTTAATATATCTGTAAACTGTTCAAAATTTAACTCCCGTACACTTATCCGTCACAAGCTTAAACTTAAAGTCTAAGTCAAAGCCTACTGTAGTGACCCGAATAAGAGGGGGTTATAAGAGGCGGGTCCTCATTTTGAGTCCCAAACAATAGGAGTGCAGATCCCTAAAGAGTATGTAAGCGGATAGAGTCCCTAAGCACTAATTAGAGTCTATAAATGTCAATTATCCCTAATTGTGGCGCAAAAATGACTCCAGGACCAAATAATTTGAATCCGGAACTTTAAAACCCACTTAAATTTTGAAAGCACATTCCTAAATATAACCTTGCATTATCGCTCAAGTTAGGGAACTACACAAACTGAGTCAAATTCGACTCCGTCAAAATCAATTTCGACTCACTGCGCGACTCGGGTGAATCGAATTTGACTCTGGCGAAGTTGAATTTGACACCGTTTGTGTAGTCCGGAAAAGCCTATTTTGGGGAGAGTTAATTTGGCTCACAATTTTTTGCAGTGTAGCCTAAGCTGAATTCAGGTGTGACAAAATCTACAAATTACCAGGTTTTGTGCTAGAAATATCTTTAAACCGTTCCAAATTTGCTTTTGTATACTTTTTATGTCACAAAATTAAACCTAAAGCCCAAGTTAAAGCCTAAGTATTTTTCAGCGAAAATTGCAGAGTAACTTGCAACTGTAAGTTTTGTTCCAAACCCAATTACAAAATTTCACAGCTGTAAGTTCACGTGTACGCGTTCGATAAGAAACCCTTCTGACCTTGTATCAAAATTTAAAAATCAGACCAGAATTTGATCGCAGAGCGACAGTGCATATACACAAAATATTATTATTATTATTGTTGTTGTTATATTCTTATTGTTATTATTTCTAATCGAATTGGCTTAAAATCACTAGAAAGCTGTTCAAATACAATTACAAGATAGCAAAAGCATTTGATGGTAAAAGTGTCGGTTTGTGCTGGGAGGCGTATTTTGCTAAAATTTAAACCAAGAAATGTTGATTGTTCATTTTAATCAGATAAATTCATTCTATTCTACAAGGAAGTGAAAAACAAAATAGTTCCTATAATGCAGCATTAGGGTTGCGCTATACTTGTCGTGCGGCGCCGTCCGTCATTGTCCGTCACCCACTAGCGGATCCATGGGGGGACGAGGGGGTGGCGTACACCCCCCTATCAGAAACTTTTAAAATGATAAAGGTCCCTTTACAATTTCGCCCTTCAGAAAATTTTTGTAAAAACAATTTTTCCTGCAGAATTTTTTGTGATAAAATGATAAGGTCCCTGCCTTACAATGTTTTTTTACAATTTTTCCCGCAGCATTCTTTGTGATAAATTGGTAAGGCCCCTGTATTACAATTTTTCGTCCCCAGAAAATTTTTTGGTGATAAAATGATAAGGACCGTCCCTACCTTAAAATTTGTGCGTTTCATATCATTTGCCAGCGCGCCCCTCCGTCAGAAATTTTTGGATCCACTTCTGCCGTCACCATACGGTAGGTATCGTGCGTGCGTAATTCACGTACAATACCGCACGGTAATGTACGGTAACCGACAGCGCCGGACGGGTGACGTCCGATGATGTACGGCGTTGTATGGGTGACGGACGGTGACGGACGTCGCTGTATGGCAGATGGACGATGACGGACGTCGCTTTATGGGAGATGGAAGGTGACGGACGTCGCTGTATGGGAGATGGCGGTGACGGACGGCGCCAATTAGGTAACGCTACGGCTACTAGCGGCGACGAACGTCAACAACAGCATAGCGCAACCCTTAACAGATAAAAGTGAATGTTCCTGTCAATGTTGCGTTTTTTACATAACTGGCTTACAAATAACAAGCACCAAAAAATTAATAAATTTTCAATCATTTGGATTTATAAATGAAAATGAATTGTACAGTTTAGTACAGTGCCACCCAGAATACAGGTGGAAGCTAAGTGCTATTGTCTGTCGTTTTCTTTTTCTTTTCAACCACATTTGTTTTGGACTGCGATAATGTCGAAAATGATCCATTAACCACAGAAGACGTTGAAATTTGAGAAGAAATCATTTGGATCTCCGGGTCATTATCCGTGTGTTCCTAAATTTGAGAATAAAATAGATCGGTCTCACAGTCACGTCCTTATTAAAATTCGTTCGGAGCTAGCTACGGGTTTGATTTCCATTTGTTTTAACAAACACAGTAACTGAACTAAATTTGACTATTTTGACACTGTGATGGGCAACAATAATTGTGATTCAACTAACTGGAATCTTGCAAATGCACTAAAAAGTTTAAACCAGTATATTTTGTGTATACAAGTGTACTAACAGAATGTGAATCTTGAGTCGTAGTAGTAAAGTCTTCATTGCTTACTGACACTATATCAACTGCCGCCCGAGACGTAGACGGTGTCTGCTCATCAGGTGCACAATCATACTGGGTTGTTTACAGTTTGGAAGGTCTTTGCGGTAAACCGCTCGAAACTAACTGATCAGATACGGCGTTTGGTGAACTCAAATTATCAGACAAGCACGAAAACTTTGCACCCGCAGGTGGTTCTAACAGTTTCGATATGTACTCCTACGAATTAGGTCAACAACAAATTCCTAGTTATAAAATTCTTACTGTATCAGGCAAAAAAAAATCAAGGCCAAAAACAGAAACCTTTATATTTTTTAAACTCATGCGTATAAAAGTAGGCATCCTGCTACATTCACATGGTCTTCCTTAATTCAGTTGCTCAGCGGTAACGAATTAAACAGCAGAAGATGAAAGTCACATGTTTTATAATCATCTTTTTGTTCTCGGGATGTTCTTTTGTCTTTCCGCACTGCATTGGACACATGTCCTGTTCGTTCCATAATGAGCTGCTCGTCAACATTCGCATTTTAAATAGTTGCTTTGCCAAAGTAGTTTTGCGAGAGTGATTGGTGTGCCGTTCTGCAAGTCCAGTATTTTTGGTAATTTCCTTTAAACATTCGCCAAGCTTGTACACACCAACAGGCTATAACAATGGATTATGGTGCACAAAAATGTAAATTCTTTAATTTTGTGTCACAGTGAATTGTACATCTGTTTTGTAGTAAAATCAACGCTTATCTCAATTAAGATGCAGTAAAAACTACCTGTACTCCAAATCGAATAGAATTTCCAATATTTGGCAGAGGTTTGCGGTAAAAATCACCACAATCAGGTATAGCGTTCAAATACATGCGATAATAATATCCCAGATTTGGTTCTGGCGACAACGGGGAAATATGTTCTATGCGTTTTGGCTTGTGCCGTCTGTCTTTCAGGCCTCCCTAAACGGTAATAATAAACAATATATTTTACCGTTACATCCTACAGGTTTTAACAGCCGTAAATTGGAAAATCATTGGAAACTGCAATTATTTGATAATTTTTACCTTAAATCTCCACACCGTTGTCGACGTCGATAAGTTCGAATTGCTGCATCTGCAACCTTCGGTGTTCATCTTGACCGCGTAATCCAAAAATTTTACAATTGTAGAAAAAAATTGTGTGAATGAGGGCTTTTGCACAGTGGTCACCGAATGAAAACGATCCCATATCTGTCGCTCGTCATCAACTCTGAGCGGTTTAGCCATTCTCGTATTAATTCCCCACCTTCCCTTGTCAGCTGTTTCATCTTGCCGTCCAACGTGTCTCGGAACCTGCAAACTATTTTGCGGCATATAATATACAAAGCCAACCTGTTACGATAACACCATGATCGCGATTGCAATGCCTGACACAGTTGAAAGTATTTTCTTACCGTTTGAACTGACTTTTACTATTGTTCATAATATTGAAAGGACTGCCATTTTCTTGGAAATAACGCGATGTTTCGCATGCAATGTAATATAAGCTCGTCAGGGTGTATGATTGATCTAAAATTATAAAAGTCGCTGACATGCTTTTAATTAGCTTTAGCTTTGTAAAGGTATAATGCGCAAATAACAAACCATTTTTAAAAACACATAGTAATGTTATATTGCACTGTGGCCTTCGGCTAATTTATACAGTAACAATTTGAAAACAATAAATCAATATCCAGTTCATTATTTCACGTTACTGACACTTTTATAAATATTTTTCACACAATCCTGCTAATCGTGTATACTTACTGTTTTTTCTTTTAGTCTTGCAATAAATCGACTCAACCAGAAGTCTAGATCACCGCCGTCCATTGTGAGGAAGTTAGGAACCTCTGTGCGATGCTTTCGTTCAAAAAACTCTGCATACGCAAGCCAAATACGGTATGCCCAGTGCGTGTTCTTAGTTGTATTAGGTGGCTTACCATCACTAATAGACTGCGAAATTTGATCCTCGTTGAGGTCGTCAAACCTACCGTTGTCAGATGCTACCTCAAACAAATCGTCTGAGTCAGAGTCGTTCATTGCACGAATAAAACACAAGAAACCAAGAAAACTGCGATTTTCGCAACATATGCGAGAGCCACTTTTACAATAAACCGTTAAGCCACCCAGAATAAACTGGCTGGAAACCAATTAACAAACCGCGTGGGTTAGCTAGCATTTCGCAATTTTGCATATGCAAATCACAACTTGGCCAACATCGTTTGTCGCCACAAAAGAAATACGAATATTCTCCGAATAATAAGCCCTCCCACCATGTTGGAATAAGAAAATTAGACGTGTATTAATCTTGTATAGAATGTATCGAATAAGTCCTGTTCTAAAGATATGTCGCTCCTAAACTTAGCGATCAATTTTTTGTGTTGTAGTACATGTTAGTTGTAGCACGGCTCTGCGTGCGCCGTACATATGTAGGCACTCTAGTATGCGATACGGCATCGCTTATGCACGCTGTGGATACACTCGTGCATGCACTCGTTATAGAACATGTGCTGCTCACTCGTTCTGCACTCGTGGTCCCCTTACAGCGTGCATTAAGCGATTCCCTCTTGCGCTATTGTCGTTAGTAAGCGTATTCGTAAGCCTAAGCCTAAGCCTTAGCCTAAGCCTAAGCGTATGAATGAGCGTATTCCTAAGCCTAAGCCTAAGCCTAAGCCTTAGCCTAAGCCTAAGCGTATGGATGAACCTATTCCTAACCCTAAGCATAAGCCTAAGCCCAAGCCTACGCAAAAAATTAGTCTAAAGCTTAAACAGACTCTATTATAGCCCCTCCGTAAAACGATCCGGCCCTGTTCTATACATGGGCCGTATATGTATTTCGGAAAGCTACAACGCGTAGAACGGCTGTAATATGACATATTATTGGAAGCGTAGATGTATAAAGGATAACAATATACACTGTAGATTCCAGTGAGTTGATTTTAATTCGAAATGAGTTGAATCAATGAGCCTGAGTGATAGGAGGACTATCAGATCTCAGAATTGTGATTTCATTCAACTGAATCCGGGGCAATCGATCAATTCACCCGGAGTCAACTCAACTTTGAATGAGAATCAACTCAACTTAGAGTGAGTTAAAGTTTTCTGGTATTGACTCAGAAACAACTAACTTTCTGTGTGAGTTGATTAATTAAACTAATTGGAATTTACAGTACACCTGGCATAAGAGATCAGCTTGTACTAATAACAAGCGGATGCAATACCAATCAGGGTTGTTGGGCGGAAAAAAATTACCGGAAAAATGTTTTTTTCATATTTTCCATTTTTGCCGAGGGAGGTGGAAAAAATGGAATAAATGGAAAAATATTAATCGATTCTTATATATAATTTGCAACTAAATATGGTATAAAATAACGTTTTTAGATGACATGTAATTAATTTTTTTATGCAACACATTAACAATGACCGTGTGTATATGTCCACCAGGACACATTATATGGCCGAAAAGCGCGAAAATTGCAGTATATAATGGCGCTGTCCATCACCGTCCGTCACCATACGGTTTTGTACGTGAGCAATTCGCTTACAACACCGCACCGTGACGTATAGTGACGGACGGCGCTGGGCGTCATCAGAAGTATTGCGCCAACCTTAGACCCTGAAGGTTATAAACAACATCCGTCCGATACTGTTGCGATTACGCCCATCATAATTTTGTAGGTTTGTCTATTTAGTATACTTTCGCGCAGTATTGAATAGAATTTTAAACTAAATTTTTTTAATTTGCACCAAAAGTCGCTGACGTTTTTTTGCGTTGTTTAGACATTTAACGCCGCCTACGTTTACGAGTTTTTGTATCGTAACTTTTTTAAAGTTAATTTTAACATGAAAAATTTATTTTAGAGCGAAAATTTTTAAATTCTATACACAGCGAACGTTAGTTATCTTTTCAAGCGATGCACTGAAATGTTCACAATTAGCCACCGTTGTTGTTTTTTGAGCATATTTATAAGACAAAAAAGTATGACTTAAAAATACTCAAGTAGAACACGAATTTAGTTATTGTTTATTTCGCAAATTGAAACACAGTTTAAAAATTGTTAAAATTGTATTTTAGTTAAATTTTCTTTAAATTTTGACTATTTTTTCGTTTATTTGAAACTACCGTTTCATATGGATTGAAATTTAACTTTAAGTAGGCGTTACGTAATCCTAAAATTTGACAATTTATTTTAAAAAATATAAAATTTCTGTAAGATCTCGATTTTTAATACATTTTCTTACATTAAAAATGGATTAAACTTTGCGTCCCGTGTATAGAACAGAGCACGAACAGTAGTATGAGCATAATCCTAAGCCTAAGCCTAAGTCTAAGCCTAAGCGTAAGGGTGAACCTATTCCTAAGCTAAAGCCTAAGCCTAAGCCTAAGCCTATGCAAAAAACTTAGTCTATAGCTTAAACTGACTCTATTATAGCCCCTCCGGAAAACTATCCGGCCCTGTTTTATACATGGGCCAACTTTACAATCAGCCGTACGTTACGCAATATTCAAATATGCAGTTTTAGTTTTTTTGTGGCTAAACCTTTTCTATGCTGGTTTGATAGTTTTAGAACAAAATGACGCACATTCATTACCCTTTCTTGCATGAATATTTTTTGACCAGGCATTTCTTTTTTAAGCTACGATTTTAACACAGGTCTTTCCAATGAGAACCGTTTTACCATCACCACTCAGCTATTAGAACTCGAGTGTCGATTCCAATACAGGCTCTTATTCTAGAAAGAAACAAATTTCAGAGTATTGTTTCTAATAATTCGGTATGGGTTTCAACTCGTGTTTTCCAAAAAGCTTATCTACTGTTTCAATGGTAATCTTTATAAAATCAGAAACCAGTTATAGTTTTGATATTAAAATGTGCGATAAGATTCAATGTTCGCACCATCAATTTTTTTCGAAGTTGTATGAGCCATACCTGAGACGGAACATTTCCACTCTACAATAAAGTTGAATTGCAGTATTTGATAACTTTATATTAAGCGTGAAAATTGTTGACAAGTTTCCATTGAAACAGTAATTGACTATTTTTCCATTAAAACAGTAATTGACTATTTTTCCATTAAAACAGTAATTGTCTATTTTTCCATTAAAACAGTAATTGACTATTTTTCCATTAAAACAGTAATTGACTATTTTTCCATTAAAACAGTAATTGACTATTTTTCCATTAAAACAGTAATTGACTATTTTTCCATTAAAACAGTAATTGACTATTTTTCCATTAAAACAGTAATTGTCTATTTTTCCATTAAAACAGTAATTGACTATTTTTCCATTAAAACAGTAATTGACTATTTTTCCATTAAAACAGTAATTGTCTATTTTTCCATTAAAACAGTAATTGACTATTTTTCCATTAAAACAGTAATTGACTATTTTTCCATTAAAACAGTAATTGACTATTTTTCCATTAAAACAGTAATTGACTATTTATCCATTAAAACAGTAATTGACTATTTTTCCATTAAAACAGTAATTGACTATTTTTCCATTAAAACAGTAATTGACTATTTTTCCATTAAAACAGTAATTGACTATTTTTCCATTAAAACAGTAATTGACTATTTTTCCATTAAAACAGTAATTGACTATTTTTCCATTAAAGCAGTAATTGACTATTTTTCCATTAAAACAGTAATTGACTATTTTTCCATTAAAACAGTAATTGACTATTTTTTCATTAAAACAGTAATTGACTATTTTTCCATTAAAACAGTAATTGACTATTTTTCCATTAAAACAGTAATTGACTATTTTTCCATTAAAACAGTAATTGACTATTTTTCCATTAAAACAGTAATTGACTATTTTTCCATTAAAACAGTAATTGACTATTTTTCCATTAAAACAGTAATTGACTATTTTTCCATTAAAACAGTAATTTAAAAGTTTTTCATTAAAACAGAAACTGAAAATTTTTCCATTAAAATAGCAATTGAAATTTTTTCATTAAAGCAGTAATTGAAAAATTTTTCATTTTAACTTTAAGTTTTTTGGTTTTTAAAACTTGTAAAAAACCAAAAAAAAACATGTTTCAAAAAATTTTAGCATCGACTTTCGAACATTTCTATTTATTTGTTATACGAACAAACTTATATTATTTGTAAAGGTATTCATTTCCGCATAACTCGAAGTCTAAAAGTTGATAGCATTTGCTTGAACCAATCACGATGTCACAAATGACTCTAGTATTTGTATTTGTGCTCGCAGCACCTACAATTCTGTTTGCCCAACCTGATAATGTTAGTTTACACTTTTCTGTTTGATTTGTTACTACTACAGGACAAACGTATTGAACATGGCCGTAACAGTAGTATAAGCATATTTCTAAGCCTAAACCTGTAAGCCTAATCAAGAAATTAGTCTAAAGCATAAGCTTACTCTATTGCGTCACGCAGATGAACGTTCCGCCTCTGATTTTTACATGTGCCGGCCCATGTAAAGATCAGGGGCAGAGCGTTGTTCTATTGGACAGAAATAGAGTAAGATTTATAAGCTTTAGACTAATTTTTTTGCCTAGTTTAGGCTTAGGCTTAGACTTAGGAATATGCTCAATCTTATGCTTTGGCTTAGACGTAGGAATATGCTTACAATACTGTTCGGTACCTGTTCTTTATATTGGCCCATGTGCATAACTACAAAACCAATTATTTAAATATTCGGCAATTTGGGTTATTTTTAAACAGCTGAATTTTATAATCGTATGATTTTTATAAAGGTTTGGAATATTTGTCAAACGAGAAATAATAACAAGACAAAGTGACAATGTAATGCTTGCGCTTACCTTTGTCTATTCCATACCGTACTCTGCCTCCGCATCTTTTAACAATAAACATTTGTTGTTTCAATGTCAAATTTTGCCGAGTAATAAATATCAATACGGTCTTTGAATTATACTTAACATTTTAGTTTGGAAGCAGCCGAAGCAGCAGCAGTGGTAACTCAAACACCGGCTCGTGTACGAAGAAATCGGCAAACTTCAAGTCACAAACGACTGATTTCATCAACTGTTTGACGAATCGAATTCAAGACGAGTTGAACAATTATAAAACGTCAAAGAATCCTGCTGACTATGTCGCCAGCGAAGCAGCGAGACTACGAGAAGCGTTCAGAGTTTCTGGAGGGTAATTAAAACATAAACTAAATTAATATTTTACTCTGCAAACAATCAGAAATCGCGGAGCGAATTCAACTCGAGAACAATCGGGTTATTTTATGCCACTGTAAATTGTAATGAGTTGATTAATTAACTCAGCTGGAATGTAAAGGTATTTCGGATTTAATAACAGTAAACATTAACTCTCACTCTGAGTTCAGTTGATTCTCACTGTAAGTTCAGTTGATTCTGGAGTGAGCTGAATAATTAACTCAAAGTGAGTTTTATCAAGGTCGATAATAAGAGTGTGCAACTTCCAAAAATACGCGTGGCATAAAAAGTACCACCGCGCGTTGGGTTTTGCCCATACCCCCCTTATTTAGGGGGGTTAACTGCAGACAGAACTCAGTGAAACTTAAATCAAGAATATAACCGGACATGGTTTGCACTGTGTATCGCAACAGTATTTGCCTGCGTTCAAGGTTTCAACACCCCCCCCCCAAAATGAAGGGGTAGGCCAAAAAACGCAACGCGTGCCGGGTACATTCTTTAATACACAGAATGTACCCAGTTGCACACTCTTGTTATAAAGAGTGATCATCCACTCTTGGTTTTATTAATTCAGAATTTTGAATTCTGGAAGTCCTAACTCAGACTGAGTGATTCAACTCATTGTGAGTTCAAATCAACTCACTGGAATTTACAATGTGTCTCGGAAAACATCTACTGAAATCGCTGTGTATATATTTCAGTTTAAACAGCATACCCAGGCAGCGGTGAATGTAAGATTTTTCGCTGAGGAAGGATACTGTTTGCGTTACTCTGTATTTTACACTGTAAATTCCAATAAGTTGATTAATCAATTCATCTACCCAGTCGGTTATTTTAGAATTAATATCAGTGAACAATAACTCGAGTTGACTTGATTCCCATTGTGAGTTGATTTGACTCAGAGTGAGTAGATTAATTAATTCAGAATAAAATAAACCAACTCAAAATTCTGAGTTCTGATAGTCCTAACTCAAACTGAGTGGATTCAACTCATTCTGAGTTAAAATCAACTCACTGAAATTTCCCGTGACTATTTTGAAGCGACGTTTTTACCAAACTTTTGATAGTGTAACAGTGAGCAATTGCGGTATTAAAAGCACAACAAAATTTTTTGAATTTCAATGATGTGTTCGATCTTGGTGTAGAACTCTAAGCCTAGAACCATAAGCCTAAGATGTAAACAATTTTGAGCGACAGTATACTCTATGCGAGAAAGGGTTACAAAATGTTTTCAAATGAACACGAATTATAATTTCAGAGTCTGCGACGCACCAGACCTAACATCGCCAAAAGACAAATTTTTAGATTTCTTATTGGACACAATGAAATATACTGCTCACGTACGCTATGAAGTAATTGCACCATTGCGTGAAGTCATATGGATCGCAGCTCGTAATCGTCAATTGTCCCAGTGCGTCCTTGATTTTGTACGAACACGATTCTTTGAATACCTGAAACGCGAAACAAAAGCAAATATACCAACATCACCCAGCGAAGGACTGAAAAACATTCCAACGTTTCATAAACTGACTGATTTTGGCAGAGCGTAAGTTTCAGCGTCAAATCTGGCCAGCAGTGTAGCAGCTTTAAATCCGCTTCCGGCTTCTATAAGAAATTGACCTCCGGTTAAGGTGTACATTTCACGTCGGACGCTTAGGCAATTTTGGCAGCGAAATTTTTTGTATTTTTATATTAAAAGTAGTTCCATTTAGAGAGTTTGTTTGCAGACAAAGTTCCAAAAATTTCATACCTTCGTTTGGTTGCGGACAAATTGCAAAAACCTAAAACTTATAAATTTTTTTTAAAATGAAGCTTCCAGCAATTTGGCTGTTTAACTTAAGGCGACTGCGGCAAACATTACAAGCAATTTAGTCTAAAAAATTTTGAAAGACTAAAAATTAAGACTGTGTTAATCTTGCGTTCCATTATTTTTTGAACGTTTTCGATAATTGTTTACTTGATCAATTTTACAACCAAAATATAACAATGGTTGCATACAGGAGACACGAACTTTATACAAAATCTATATTCGCTTAATTCGAGATTTTAGGCCCATGTATAGAACAGGGCCGGATCGTTTTCGGCGCGGCTGTAGAGTTAGTTTAACCTTTAGACTAACTTTTTTGCTTAGGCTTAGGCTTAGGCTTAGGAATAGGAATAGGCTCATCCTTACGCTAAGCTTAGGTTTAGGCTTAGGCTTAGGCTTACGAATATGCTTATACTGCTGTTCCGGCCCTGTTCTATACTTGAGCCTCTTACGTTATGCAGCTTTGACAATGCTATAATAATCAATGGATCATAAAATGCTAATGTTTGGAAAACAATTGTTAAGTTGACTAAATAAAGTTAGTAAATAATATGTATTTTCTTCATAATTCATTTGATTTTCTTATATTTTATATATTTTTTCATAATTTCTAGCCAAGACGGACTCGAACAGCTGATAATGGCTAGCATGAAAGCGTATAAATGCAGCGACAAAGACGCAAGTCAAAAAGTATTAACTAAAATATCAGAAACTGCGTTGGATAAAGCTTGTAACTGTAAATTATCTAAATAGTAAGTTCAATAATAAATATAAAGTCCTATTCACACGTGCAAGTCTGTACAGCTAGAACTCGCAGCTGCAACTTGCTGGAAATACTTACACCCAAATCTGCACGCTACCCGCGGGTCAACGTGGAACGTGTAAGAAAATTTTGACACGGGTATACCTGCGGGTAAAGTATTTCAAAGTGCGGGTAAAGTTTTGTTAATCTTTAACCACTTAAAATTTTCGCAAAAAAACTTGAAACAACATAACGTAGCAAACCTTGAATTTTTGTGGAAACGGCTGAAGCAGTTTTGTGCATATAAAGCCGGGTAATCGGTAAGCGTGCACCAAAGTTTGCTGCAATTTGCAAAAAAGCAACACTTTTATTCCGAATTTTGACATGAATTTATATGAATAATTTTAAGATGACTGCAATAAATATAAAGCAGTAGCTATTAGTTTTCAGTTCGGCCAATGAAAATGAAAAATTTCCCATTGCCAAGCTATTAATACTTTTGAATTAATTCTTGGCCAATATCCATTTTCCAAAAAATTTGCAGCTGCAACTTCAGAGCTGCAAGAAACATTCTCGCGTAAAGAAGGATATACTCGAAATTTCAGCTTTCATACCGATACACTTTCGATTTAGCGTTAGCAATGTAAAACCTACCTTCAAAACTGCGGTAGGCTGCGAAATATCAAACAAGTTTGATATCTGAACTTTCAAGCTGTTTGAACAAATTCAAAAAGTTTGAATTCAAGAAGAGGACAGCAACAGCATTTGATTGACCAATCAAAATACAGGTGCAAAAATTTCAAGCGACTTGCAACTGCGTTCACACGTGCGAATTAAACTGTATGGCATAAATTCTGGTGTAATATTTGCAGCTGCAAGACTTTCACAGCTGTTATGGGACCAAGCTTGCGCACGAAAATTACACGTGCAAGTTGTTGCTGCAAAATTTGCACGTGCGAATAGGACTTTAGATTTGAGCCAATAATCTTGAAAGTATGTAAGCACCTATCACCAGCTGGTGGCACGTCATATAAACTTCCAATTAGGAAACAGTACAATTTGAAATTTGGCCAATTTTTCGCAATTAATTGGACACACTTGTAGCCGACTTTGACCTTTATGACTGTTGCGATTGGCTGGTTTGAAATCTTAATAATAACAACTGAAGATGCTACTACACACATTTGTGAATACGATCATACCAGAAATATGAAACCAACTTCGACCACTTCTTACGACAATTTATTTAACCTTTTAAGTCGAATATCATCTTTATCTGTATTAAGTTCGTGAAAAATACCTACAATACGCCGAAACTGTGGTTAAATAAATTCTTTTTATACAATAGCTTTAATTGTACCATTGTCATACACTCTACAAACTATGCTCACACGCGCTAGTTTTTGCTGCGAGAACTTGCAACTGCAACTTTGATGTCAGAGTTTTCGATCAAAACTTGCACGTGTAAATAGGGTTTTAATTTTTTCATTTTTTAGCACGAATCCGCTTTGTCTCGCGACCGTCAACGAAGGCGTCTGTGAAGCGGTTCGAAGTGCCATACTTAAAATTGTTGACAATCCAAAAGAAGTTTTTAGTGGACCTGAATTTCGACATGTTGCCGAAAACTGCTACAAAGATTATAAAGACAGAGGCAACGTCAAACTGGGCGATATCGCAGTTTACGCCGTTCAGTTCCGTAATGGACTCCGACGTGTGAGTGATTCAGAACGAAAAGCGTTTCGTGAAATGGTTCGCAGTATGGTTCAGGCGTTTTTTCACGCTAATTTTTGCACATGCGAACAGTAGCGGATCCAACAATTTTTGATGGGATGGCTCACAATTATAAGCCAAACAAGCAGTATGCCAAACACCGTTTTAGCGGTGATTATTAATATAAAATTTTGGTTTGGTGACGATCCAGCGGAGATTCTGATCTCCGTGGGACCGTTTTGATACGCCGTTGTTTTAGTGTTTTCCAATATGAACACATAAACCATACACTGTAAATTTCAGTGAGTTGATTTTAACTCAGAATTAGTTGAATCACCCAGTCTGTAGGACTATCAGAACTCAGAATTTTGAATTGATTCAATTCATTCTGAGTTAATTAACCAAACTCAACCCAGAATGACAACCAACTCAACTCAGAGTGAGTTAATATTTACTGATACTAATTCAGAAATATCCCACTCGCTAGTTAAATTGATTAATCAACTCATTGGAATTTACAGTGTAGGCAACCAAGAGTCAACTTAGTTTGAATTGAAAACAAAGCTTCGTCAGTGAAACGAGCGAGATGCAAGACGCATTTTTTAATGAATCGTATGAAATATTAGCAAAAAATTAGTTTTGCTCGCCTTTTTATGGCAATTTCCAATTAACTGGGAATTAAAATAGATGTGATACCGTCACAAAATGCACCATTTTCGGTTCAAATCTCAAACCAAAAAAATAGTTTTGTCCATCTTAATGGTTTAAAATAATTATACATCTCCTAGTCTTGCACTACCTTAATATTTCTATTATAAATTTGACATAAAAAATAGTACCAAAGGTTAAGTTTTTCAAGTGTACCGACAGCAGGAAATGCAGATGTAACCAAAATTGCAAGAACAGCAAAAAACCAAAAATATACCAAATGACCTTAGAAGTTTTTAACAAAAACGTTTCGGTGGCAGGGCTGCGACCATTTGCCACCAGTGGATCCGCAACGGTTTGCGAAGAAACAAACGACCGTTCATTACTGTTGCTATCGTGGGTGACTGATTATAAAATTCGAATTATTTTAGTTTAATATTAAAATTTAAATAAAATATTTGGTTTGCGTTGATAATTTTTGCAACATTGTCTGGCGTGCAATTATTGGCGCATGTTACTTTAAGGGGCGTCCACGTTTCTGGTGGGTCTATAAAACAGTAGGTTTAGATTAAAGATTACATGTTTTTGCTTAGGTTTAGGCTTATGCTTTTAGGCTTAGGAACACATTTTTGCAACGCTTTAGGCGGTTACATTGTGTGTACAAAAGAATATACTCAAAACCGTTTGTACAGGGCTTAAGCTTAAGGTTGTACGCTTAGGATTCTACACCAAGATCGTACGCTGGATTTCATTTTGGAAGAGGATAATGTTGGATAAACGTTTTAAAATCTTTGAAGATTTACTCAGCAGGTTTGTCGAGTTTTGCTTCATGCTGGGTTCACGTTATGATTGGGGCAGCTCGGAACAAGCATCTTGTCTGCATTTTAACCCATTTATACAATTCTGAAATTTACAGTTAGCTGCTATCTCAATGTGGTAGCAGCCATGTGGACTACAATATCGTATAATATGTGACATATCATATGAAATGTTTGCAATTGACGGCAAAGGTTTGCTGAGCATGTAGTAATGTCCTGTAGAATATCATATGATACTAAAATTTAAAAAATTTCCATTGGAAACGCAAACTTAAATCCCAATTTAGATTTCGAAATTGTTTACTACTACATTTTCTATCTTTTTAGTGAGCACAAGCTGCACTGACCCGCATAATCTCGTGTGACATTTGCCAAAATTTTGAAATATATGATATTATCATCTGGCGTCTGCACTGCAGATTTCAGTGAGTTGAATTTAACTCAGCATTAGTTGAATCACTTAGTCTGAGTTAGGACTATCAGAACTCAGAATTTTGAGATGATTCAATTCATTCTGAGTTAATTAGTCAACTTACCCAGAGTCAACTCAATTTAGAATAAGAATCAACTCAACTCAGAGTGAGTTAATGTTTACTGTTATTAATTAAGGAATAACCAACTGGCTAGCTTAATTGATTAAACAACTCCTATACGAATTTACAGTGCAAATGTCCCTTGATGTCAAGTGATATATATTGCTACTTATTTTTAATGATACTTGAAAGCCAACATGACACACAATTTTTGCCAACATCCTCGCTAAGAACGAGAAACACTTCCACAAATCCAGGATGCTGCTACACTGTAAATTCCAATGAGTGGAGTAATCAATTCAGTTAGCGAGTTGGTTATTTCCAAATTAATATCAGTAAACATAAACTCACTCTGAGTCGAGTTGATTCTCACTCTGAGTTTAGCTGACTCTGGGTGAGTTGATTAATTGAACTCAGAATGAATTGAATCAGCTCAAAATTCTGAGTTCTGATAGTCCTTACTCTGACTGAGTGATTCAACTCATTCTGAATTAAAATCAACTCACTGAAATCTATAGTGTATAACTAACGAAAAGTACGTTAAAAACAGCAATTTGAAATTTTAATCCAAATTTTAGCGATGAAGTTCGATTATTGCTATCCTTAGCCAGAGGTCATTTTTTTCTTAAATCCAAAGACATAACTCCGATTGCCCGATAATATACACCAAAAATTTACCACCAACGAGTCTAGAGTGAAGTACTGAATTATGGAAGTCTGTTTTGACTCTAATGTTTTATATTCGATGATGTTGCACAAATTTTAGATTTTTGAAAATATAAAACAAAACCGAAATGGTAACTACCCACACTCTTTTTGGCACATGTTACTTTAAAGGGCGTCCAGGTTTCTGGTGATTCTATAAAACAGTATGGTTAGATTCTCATTTATTGCTTAGGCTTAGACTTAGGCTTACGCTTAGGAATGCGCTTCTGCAACGCTTAGGCTTAAGAATACGCTTAAAGTACTGTTACGCCCCTAAAAGTAACAATGGTCCGCTTGTTTATCTCTAATGGTAGCATTAATAAAAACGCGTTTTTTCAGATCGCGACGAGTGTTTTGCATATTTTTGCAAGCCTGGTTCGCAAGCCGTGTCTTGCAATATTTTCGTCCGATGCGTTGTATATTTATAGCGAGCAGACAGACTCAACTCAGAGTCATTCAAGATACAAATTTTAGCCTTTATAAGACCTTTATAAAATAATGGCTTCGCTTCATGTTCTACATGAAGTCTATTTTAGCAATATGTTTATTGATACTCCGGTCCGAGTAACGAAGCTTAGGCTTAAGATAAGGCTAAGGTATTATATCATTCTTACGCTAAGGCTTAGACAGGGCTTCAGGGTTAGGCTTAGAAATATGCGCATACTACTATTACGGCCCTGTTCTTTACATTGGAAGATAGTCCAAAATTTAACTGCCAGTTCAGTTTTGCGTTTCATATGGCTGCGGAAACGCAAGGTTTCTTTTTAATTACCTGCATAAAGTGTCTTAAAATACAGTTATTGAGCGTAGCGAAACGCAAAGCGTTTTATGTTTTGTACTCTGAGGTGGAAAGGTGGATGTCCGTCCGTCCGTCTGTCCGTCTGTCCGTCCGAAAAGAATCTCAGGAACGGCTGAACCGATTTTGATAAACTTTTTTTTCTTTGAAAGCCAATTATCCTGGGGTGTTAACCTCACATTTTGGTTTTAAAATTTTAAGCCGTTTATTAGTTACAGGCTAATTTGAATAATAAATTAAGCCTAAATTAGTACTTTCAACATTATTTCACTAATTATTACAGTTACAAGCAATCTAATTTCAGCATTAAAGAGTTTTTAAGCGCGAGGAATCTGCATATACTGTTGACAAACCTCCAAAACTGATATTTGAGTAGTTAGCTAATATATAATTTGCATATTAGCATAGTTTAATAAAAGAGTATATAAATTAGGAATTTTTACAATATTTCAGTAATTATTAAGGTTAAAAACAATATAATTTCAGCACTAGAAGGGATTTTAGGTGCGAGGAATTTGTATAAATTGTGTACAAACCTCCAAAACCAATAATTGAATAGTTAGCTTACAGCAAATTTGCATATTAGCTTAATTGAAAGGACAAAATTAGGAGTTTTAAAATTCTTTCAATAATTGTTAGGGTTACTGAAGGTTTTTAGGTGCGAGGAATCAGAATAATTTGTTTACAACGTCTAAAACCGATAATTGAATAGTTAGCTAATAGATAATTTGCATATAAATATAATTGATAAGCCTAAATAATGGCTTTTTATATGATTCCTCAAATAATTGGGGTTACTGAAGGGTTTTTGAGTGCGAGAAATCTAAATAAATTAGTTTGCCTATTAGCTTAACTGCTTACGTGTGTTCGAGCTTCGCTCAATACATGTAGTCCCACTACCACTGGTAGGCATAGTAGTGGTGGTAACCATTTTTATTGCAACAAAAACATTGTCTAATTGCTGTTTCGCAGCTATGAAGTTGCGTAACTTTTTCCACGTCAATGTTACTTTGAAAACACCAAGAGATACAAGGAGAGGCTACGCAACTGTAGGCTTTCAACACGGATTAGAATCAAAATTTTGTCAGAATTGTAAGTTCGAAAATTGCGTTTGGTTTTTCGCTCGTTTCGCTCGTGAACTTTTGTCACTATTATATATGGTCCCACCGGTCAGAAATTTTTGGATCCGACACTGTTTGAAAGTTTTATTTTGTGTAACCAACTACAAACATAAATTTTATCAAATTTCTGAACAACAAATATACGCATTTTATGACTTGTAAAAAAAAATTACACCACCCCCCCAAACACCCCCCCCCCCCCCACACAACCCAAAACCAAAGGTGTGAGAAGTTCGTGATTTAGACTTAAGCCTGTATCCTGTATCGCCTGTATAGTTCTTTCCTCGATGTATGCTATTCGCTCTGATTTAGTAAAACGCGGCCGGTAAATGTTTATTATAAATCCCAACCCGCAACCCGTATGACACACAAAATACCCAAATTTAAGGCCAGCAAATCACAGGTTATGCAATTTAACTGGTACCCGCGACCTGTGGGACACAAAATACCCAAAATTAAGGCCAGCAAATCACAGGTTATGCAATTTAACTGGTAACCCGAGCCGTAAGACACAAAATACCCAAAATTAAGGCCAGCAAATCACAGGTTATGCAATTTAACTGGTAACCCGAGCCGGAATCCTTAAAGCCGACGTCTGAATCTGATTTAATCCAGCCACTGGCTTTACCGTACCCAATACTTTTGCCGTTTTTCCAGAATCCGTGCAATCCTAACCCCGTTAGAATTACACCCCGTTAAACCGTGTACTCTAACCCCGTTAGAGTTACACCAAATTTCCGACCAATCTAACCCCGTTAGATTTGGCCCAACCGTTGTAGAATAATAAATCTAACCCCGTTAGATTTACTAGACTACTTTTCCCAGGTTTCCTTTAATACCCCAAGTTCCCTTTTAGCACATAACACCAGTATTCAATACTGGGTAGATCCTGCGCCCTGCGCAACACCAATAAAATCCGTAATGCCGTAATTTCCTTCACATCCTTAAGCCACCGTGACTATTCTTAATTGAAATCAACTCGACCTTACTTATGAAAACTTCCAATGCCAACGCAAAACCCGAAATTGAAGAAAATAACGTATGCCTCTGTTCGCAATCAACTGTAAAATGTAACCAACCGATACCACCAAATCCAACAATCAAACTGATTCCGGTCCTGGCTACCCATATCGGCATCTCGACCTCATTTGCATTTTTGCCGACACCCACAATTGGGTGTCCGCAATGCGGTCGAGGTCGAGAGCCACACAACCGGTACTACAACAACAACAACAACAATGCCGGAGACACTCAATATAAAGCACCATTTTGGTGCTGACATAGCCTAGCTATGTCGTTAAGCGCAGATTAGGCCAGCAACAATTGCAACATTAATCAATACCGTTCTATGGCCACGCAGGGCCCCAGGTAAGTTTACATTGCGGACACAGCCGCCATAGCATAGTTTTACCAATTTCTACGCCTTGTAGCAACGCCTAAGCCTAACTTAAGTTCTAAGAGAGACTAGGTGGAGCCAGGGACTCCCTTAAGGTGTGGTTTTGATATAGGGTTTTATTTTAGTTTTAGTTTTTAGTTTGAAATAGGTTTAAGTGTGGCACAGCCACCTACATCCCCCCTTCGGCACAGATGCCGACCCTGGCATCGAACAAAATTTTATGGCCCTATTTACTGCCTTTTTTGCCGTCGCTAAAAAGCGTAAATCCACAATAACAAACTTAACAACAATAACAACAACAATTTTTCATCATTTTCTTTCTTTTATATTACTTTTTATTTTTAAAGTTTTTGCCAAATAACAATAACAAGACCATCAAACGACCCACGACAATGTTGCCAATGCGTCCAATAAGAACCAAATAACGAAACCGCGTACCAGCGCACCCCCAGCACCCGTTTACATTACCCCCAGAACCATTTCCAAACGAACGACCCGCCTACCAATACGATCTCTAATAAAGTCACTCCAACCTGATAGTAGCTGCATCGTCCTTCCTTCAATGTTCGAAACCGGCAGGAATACACACCCTTGTTCATTTTTCACCACCGCCTTGGGTATCAACAAGGCCTCTAACAACGCCTCTGACTCCAATCGCGGTTCCGTTATCACTTCACTTTCCGTTTCTAATTCACCGCATACCCTGCAACAGACCATCACCGTCGTCTCCGCCGGGATCTGTACTGCTGCAGCGACTCTGCATACGTTAGCCACTCGAGGGGCTACCGTATTATCCTTTTCCATTTCTCCTGCCCAATCCTGAATTCTCACCTGTTTTCCTTCCCAGGGCAACCGTTCCTTTTTCGATTCCCTTTGCTCCAACGGCTCTACTTCCGGAGCCCATACCTGTCCTTCATCCTGTTTCCAACTACCGTCCTGTGTCGAAAGTACTTCATTTCCTTTCGCCGTGGACCGTGCCTCCTTTTCCTGTTCACTTCCCTGTTCCAGAGTCGGTATCACCTCCTCTGCTACTGCCGGAATATCATTTCCCGCTAACATCACTTGTTGCGCTGCCCCTTGTGTCGAAGGATTCTTATCCCCCTTCGGCACAGCCAGCGACTCCGGTACCTGAGGCTCCTTTCTATTATAATAAGTATTTACCCGTTCTTCCGGCCTCACATTTTCCAACCATTCATGAGTCAAACTCCCATTTCGTACCACTTGGCGAGCACGCCATGATCGTACGATTCTCCTGTTCACCATCACCAAGGACCTATTATAGTCCAAGGTGATGCCGAAATCATTCAACATATCATCCCCAAAGATCAACGCCGTTTGCATTTCCGGGGCTATATGGATATTAGCCATTTTTGTCGTTCCGCCCATAGTCACCAGATATTTCAAACACCCAATAGTCTGTTGGGCTATCTGGTTATTATACGTCCTGCATGAAATCTTTACCGTCTCATCCAGGGGTAAATCCGAGAAATATTTCTCGTATGCCGATATGTGCATAAGTGACACATCCGCGCCAGAATCCAGCATTCCCGTTATCTGATAACTCCTGATACTCATTTCGATGTACAGACCCGTAGCCTTTGTCGCTGCGGCTCCTTCCACGAAATTCACACCCGGTTCTGTTACACCTGCTGTCGCCGTTATCGGCCCTTCATGCATTTTCCGTATCCGCACGCTCGGTGCTCCCTTTTCCTGCGCTGCGGCCGTAGGTGATGATATACACGGCCCCAGTACTTCCTTTTGCCTTTGCAATATCACTGGCCCTTGTACTTGGTTACTACTCGCCGACGTCATCGGGGGTAACGGTGCGTTCAACCCCGGTATCGGTAGGCGATTCGCCCGAAAACATTCATTCGACGGGTGATTCGTCCTGTTACAATGAACGCAAGGCGGAAATCTCCCTCCTTGCCCTCCTTGTGCCTGTCCTTGCCTGTTTCCAGCGTTGCCAGCATTATTCTGCTGCACCGCGGCTCCGCTCGCACCCTGTCTACTCGCCTTTACTGGGCATTCGCGTGCGATATGTCCCTGTCCTTCACAAAAGAAGCACGACCCGACTTCTCGTAATTTCCTGACTCGCTCTGAATCCCGTGGCACCTGGTCAGATACAACCTGCTGACCTTGTCCTGAACCCTGTGCCTCCGTTTGCTCCTGATTATTCACACGAGCACGTCCTGCCTGCTGTCGCCGCGTATTCCCGGCGCCAGTATTTTGCCTTGCCTGTTGTGCATTCGACGCACCCGTTTGCTGCTCCTGCTTCAACTCCATTTTACTCCCTTTTTCCTTCACGTTCAACGTGCCGTCAGCTTCAAGTTGCCTCTGCAACTTCAAGGCACGGCGCCGCAACTCCTCAAACGACTCTACTATACCCAGTTGCAGCCGTTGTTTCATTTCCGGGAACGAGTTGTTCACAAATGTCTGACACAACAAGTCCCTGCTTTCCTCCGTATTCGCAAACTGTTTCTCCAAATATCTTACCCAGTAAGACTGCAGCTCGTCAGCGTATTCGCTCACGTCCCCTTTTTGCCTGATCCTCTGGAACGCTGCCATTCTATTCGACAGGTCCGTCGATTCTCCAAACCTTTCCTGGAATTCGCGCACTAATTGCCCGAACTCCTCTGAGCCGTATGGTCCATACCGCTCTTCCAAAATATCCAAATACTGATCAGCCAGTCCTTTCACATGATTCCTGAAGTGATTTATTTTGGACTCGCTGTCGACAATTTTAGCCGTTTGCATCACCCGTTCAAATTTCCTGTACCAAATTCCAAAGTCTGACTTGCCTTCGAAATTTTGCAACGGCAATTTCTGCGGCATTTTCACCACGATCTGTGGTGCACCCTGATTCGCGTACCCCATATACTGTGGTACCCGATTTGCCATATTCCCCATTGCCTGTAACTGTGGCATCTCCGCAAAACCCGTCATCCTCGGTGTTTGCATGACCGGTTCTTGCCAACTTGCGTTCGCTTGCGGAGCCACTCCTGGTTGTGCCGGAAATGCCTGATATGCATTCCCCGCCAATGGTTGGGTCAACACCGGATAACTCGCCTGTCGGTAGCCCATAGGGACAGGGTGGGGTGCCACCCCTCCTTTCGGCATCTCCTGATTTCCCATCGACATCGAGCAGGCTTGTTCCCCCGCTCCATGCATTCGCGTAGCTTCCCGGTACTCCTTTGTCACAGATTGCCGGTTAACGTCGTCCTTATTCGACATCCGACTCACTCTGCCTGATCTGTGACTCTGCCTTGACTCCGGCCTCTGACCCATTTCACTTTCCAATTTACTCCACAACTTTCGAAACTTCTCACTATGTTTCGACTTCAGACCCCGTTCGAATGCCCGAGTCAATTCCTTGATTTCGTCCTCCTCCTCTTCTGATTCCTGAATAGACGTCGCCCTCGAGCGTGCCTGAGGCACCCCCGGACTGCGACCTCTATCTTCTTCCACTGCCTTCACACTATCCTGGCTCCGTGCTCCTATACCTTGCACCTGGGTGGAAGCCTGTTGTCGCTGTAACCCATGTCCCATGGACATGCGTTGTTCCACCGACCAGTTTGCCAACGGCCCATCCATTTCTAATTGTGGATGCGGCCTAATCATATTTATCCTGCGTGACGGTTCCGTCCCGCTATAAGCCTGAGTCCATCTCATACCTGTTTCTGAACTATTTCCTTCCATCATAGCCGGATTCGGTATTGCGTATCTCGGTTCTGGTCGACATACGCCCGAATCCTCCAGATCCTGTCTCTCGTTCTGATATTCCGCTGTCATCCGAGGATAGGACATGCCTGAATCTACAACACCGCCATGTCCTGTGCTTCCCTCCGATGCATAAGCGAGTCTATGACTCCCTTGCCGTATGCCTGTATCCTCTTGCGCTCTCATTCCGGTATACTGCCCGTCTAACATCGTTAGATCCGGCGCCCTTGTCTCCGTCACCTGTGCTCCTCGCGCAATCATAGTCGATTGCCCGGATATGCCATTCCCATTCGTCTGGAATACTGATTCGAATGATTCCTGACGACACATTGTACTCGGTAACGAAATCTCCTCGATTTCTTTACCCGGTTCTGCCTGAAGCTCGCGTGACATACTTCGTGTTGTCACCCTGCTTTCACGCGCCGTAGCCCTTGCTACCGCTTCCTGTTCTACCGCCGTAGTTGGGGTCCTGTACAACGGCATTCTCCTTTTCCGAAATCGCACTTTCAGCCAATCTCTGTAAACTATTTCCCACACCAGTGTTATTGTGTTTTATATATATAAAACACCACTTTTCTGACCGGCCAATTTTTCGTAATTTTTGGCCCGAAACTTTTCGCCCGATTCAAAATTTCTTCCAAGAACGTGCTCTGGGTATTTACGAACTATACAGTTCCTAAATGTTTCAGCCCCAAGCACCTTCGACGATTTTTCGACCTTTTCACTTAGCTACTCCCGAGATTTCGTTTCACAGCCTTATTCACTCACTGAATACGGCACCCGATTTGAAAACTTGTGGCGTAGCCCCAAGCAAAATGCTCCTGAATCGTTCCTTGAACTCCTTTCCAACTTTTATTCACGTTTGCCAGCCGCTATCTCGCGTCAGGCCAACTTTCAGCTCCGGTTTTCACCCGAGATTGCTCCTTATTAGCTAGCTACTTGTTACAAGTACCTAGATCTCGTGCCGACGCCAACCGAAATTTCCGTAAACCCTTATAGCGCAAGTGTTAAGGGTTTACTTCCGTCCTTGATATGCCCTGAGTTCAATGCCGTATCCTTTTTGCCTTTCTCGCACCTTTTCACTTCACCAGGTCCAAAAACAACTGAATTTTTGACAATTTTTCAGATGTTTTTGACCAATACTGCCGATGCCTGTAGCCGTTCCGTTTCAAATTTTTACCCGGTACTTACGAACACAATAGCTCCTAAGTATGCCAATTTCACCAGTTTCTGACCGTTTTTTCCAATTTTCGTCTCTTCACCCCGAGAATTTTCACTTCCAATTCGCCTGTTCCTGAACTAGTTCCACGTACTTGCGGCACAGCCTCAAGTATAACTGTCGAACTAATTCACAGCCTGTATTGTCCAGTAATGTCAGTATCCGTTGCCCTTTCGCGCAGTAGATACTCACAGCCCGATTTCCTTTTCAGCCTGATTTCGATCCGTCAACTCCTGAATCAGTTCCACGTACTTGCGGCACAGCCTCAAGTATAACTGTCGAACTAATTCACAGCCTGTATTATCCAGTAATGTCAGTATCCGTTGCCCTTTCGCGCAGTAGATACTCACAGCCCAGTTTCCTTTTCAGCCTGTACTCCCTGTTATTTTCCACAACACGATCGTTCAGATCCTGTGTTTCCAATAACAGCCTTTTACACGATCGTTCAGATCCTGTATTTCCAACAACAGCCTTTAGCCTGTACTATCCAGTAATGTCAGTATCTGTTGCCCTTTCGCGCAGTAGATACTCACAGCCCAGTTTCCTTTTCAGCCTGTACTCCCTGTTATTTTCCACAACACGATCGTTCAGATCCTGTGTTTCCAATAACAGCCTTTTACACGATCGTTCAGATCCTGTATTTCCAATAACAGCCTTTAGCCTGTACTATCCAGTAATGTCAGTATCTGTTGCCCTTTCGCGCAGTAGATACTCACAGCCCAGTTTCCTTTTCAGCCTGTACTCCCTGTTATTTTCCACAACACGATCGTTCAGATCCTGTGTTTCCAATAACAGCCTTTTACACGATCGTTCAGATCCTGTATTTCCAATAACAGCCTTTTCCTTTTACACCCAGAAATTCCTTTCTCCTTTTTCCAACTATTTCCTTTCACACCGACCACCAACTAAATCAGCATCGAGACCATCGTGGTCACCATGTGAGAAGTTCGTGATTTAGACTTAAGCCTGTATCCTGTATCGCCTGTATAGTTCTTTTCTCGATGTATGCTATTCGCTCTGATTTAGTAAAACGCGGCCGGTAAATGTTTATTATAAATCCCAACCCGCAACCCGTATGACACACAAAATACCCAAATTTAAGGCCAGCAAATCACAGGTTATGCAATTTAACTGGTACCCGCGACCTGTGGGACACAAAATACCCAAAATTAAGGCCAGCAAATCACAGGTTATGCAATTTAACTGGTAACCCGAGCCGTAAGACACAAAATACCCAAAATTAAGGCCAGCAAATCACAGGTTATGCAATTTAACTGGTAACCCGAGCCGGAATCCTTAAAGCCGACGTCTGAATCTGATTTAATCCAGCCACTGGCTTTACCGTACCCAATACTTTTGCCGTTTTTCCAGAATCCGTGCAATTCTAACCCCGTTAGAATTACACCCCGTTAAACCGTGTACTCTAACCCCGTTAGAGTTACACCAAATTTCCGACCAATCTAACCCCGTTAGATTTGGCCCAACCGTTGTAGAATAATAAATCTAACCCCGTTAGATTTACTAGACTACTTTTCCCAGGTTCTCCGGTAATACCCCAAGTTCCCCTTTTAACACATAACACCAGTATTCAATACTGGGTAGATCCTGCGCCCTGCGCAACACCAATAAAATCCGTAATGCCGTAATTTCCTTCACATCCTCTGAGCCACCGTGACAATTCTTAATTTAAATCCACTCGACCTTACTTATGAAAACTTCCAATGCCAACGCAAAACCCGAAATTCAAGAAAATAACGTACGCCTCTGTTCGCAATCAACCGTAAAAGTAAGACAACCGATATCACCAAATGCAACAACCAAACTGATTCCGGTCCTGGCTACCCATATCGGCATCTCGACCTCATTTGCATTTTTGCCGACACCCACAATTGGGTGTCCGCAATGCGGTCGAGGTCGAGAGCCACACAACCGGTACTACAACAACAACAACAACAATGCCGGAGACACTCAATATAAAGCACCATTTTGGTGCTGACATAGCCTAGCTATGTCGTTAAGCGCAGATTAGGCCAGCAACAATTGCAACATTAATCAATACCGTTCTATGGCCACGCAGGGCCCCAGGTAAGTTTACATTGCGGACACAGCCGCCATAGCATAGTTTTACCAATTTTTACGCCTTGTAGCAACGCCTAAGCCTAACTTAAGTTCTAAGAGAGACTAGGTGGAGCCAGGGACTCCCTTAAGGTGTGGTTTTGATATAGGGTTTTATTTTAGTTTTAGTTTTTAGTTTGAAATAGGTTTAAGTGTGGCACAGCCACCTACAAACAGCCCCGTTTTCAAAGTTGTTCCTGCGCTTTTGTCGCAAAATTGACAATTTTTTGCAATTTTTTTATAGCTTTCATAGCAGTAATTTTTTTGATTCTGGAAATATTAACGCGTCGGCGTTTAACTTTTACGTTTGAAACGTTTTATGAAATTAAACTAATTTTAAAATATAAAGACGCAATACGAAAAATGCACGCAACAACGGTGTAAACGATTTTAAAACATATACAACATCATGTTTTTCTGTAAGTACGCAAAATTTAAATAAAGTTTGTTGTCTCCATATGATTCTTTTAGCGTAAGCCTATGCCGCGGTGTTCGAGCCCATCGATCTGAGATACCTTTGGCTTGTGGACTGTTTGTAAAACGTCATCATTAATTATTTAATTGGTTGACCTCAAACTGGAAAACGAACTTCAAAATTGTTTTCTTCAACACCATGTTCCTAAACGTTAAAAACGCAAATTTATATTAAGACTAAGCCTAAAACTAATTGCGAAAAACTAGCGTCTTATAATTTATATTAATTTTACCAAATGTGCAAAAAAATTTTAAACTCGCATGCTGAATTTGGCCGATTTGTGGTACAACCGCGGCATAAATTTTGAGTAAATTTGAGTACACTGTAAAAAAATGGGGAGTCAAATTGACTCACTCGGAAACAGGCTTTTCCTGACCACACAAACTGCACTCGGAAACAGGCTTTTCCTGACCACACAAACTGAGTCAATTAACTCAGTTTGTGTAGTCAGGAAAAGCCTGTTTCCGAGAGAGTCCGCATATTGATTTGCAATTCAAAGTTTATCCATGGAAATTAGTGAAATTACGTCATATTCTGCAAACAGAGCTAACATTGTTTTTATATATTTTTTGCTTCTCAACTCAAAATGAACTTGGAAAAATAGGCTTTAACGTTCAATAATACAGATTTTTTGATCAAGACTTCTACTTTGTTAAATTTTCAATCCCAAAAAATCAGCAAAACCAGTCTTTTATTTCAGACATATTTGTCTTATATTTCAGACATATATGTCTTAATCGTTTACGAAACACAATCTTAAATTTAAAACATTTTATGTGTTAAAAATTTCAGACACAGATTTCTGAAAAATTTCAAAAACTAAATGTCTTGCATTCAAGACATACATGTCAGGAGTCAAGATTAAGTCATAATTGTCTTAAATGTAAGAGAATACATTTTTGATGTTAGGTTTGGTAATATGCTTAATTTACTGTTATGGTCCTAAAATTAACATTGGCCGTGCTTTCAATGTCAAAATAGGGCCAGTGTGGGTATATGTAAAGATAAACAAGTACCAAGTTCCTATTAAATGCTTCGATTACTGAAATATTTGAAATTCTTTCTACGAAATTGTTAAGAACTTTTTAATAATGGCAAAACAGACGGAATTATCTCCCTGTGTAAACTCTTTTAAATTTCAAACCAGATCCGTACGCGTCATGACTATTGGCGTATCACAGAAATATATTTACAGTTAAAAAAATTGTGAAATAAAATTACAGCGAACAACGAACACAGTACGAATTTTATTAATTGTTGCATATTTTTCAAATTGCTTATAAACGAACTTCAATATTTTATAATTTTAAAGTCTTAAATTTGGAAATTGAACAACAAAGTTGACAACGCGCGACGTCAAAATGGTTTCTCAAATTGCTGTTTGGTGTGTTGTGTCAATGCTTAGCATTCAAGCCGTACATTCGTTTAAGTTTAAACAAAGTAATCCGACGCCAGGATTGGGCAACGGAAATAACAAATTCAACATTCAAGGTTAGTTTTTGCAATAATGGGCCCATGTAAAGATCAGGGGCGGAACGTTTTTCTGTGTGACTAGAAAAGTGTAAGCTTAAGCTTAAGACTATTTTTTTTGCTTGGATTAGGCTTAGGCTTAATAGGCTTAGGCTTAGTAATATGCTGATTCTTCCGCTTTAGGCTTAGGCTTAGGCTGAAGAATATCCTTATAATACTGTTCCGCCCCTGTTCTTCACATTAGCCCAATAATGCATAAATAGCGTGGTTAGTTGTTTTTTCTTGCTTACGGAGCAGCTGCAAGTCGGGCGTTTGTTAATTTAAAGATAAAGCGAAAAAATTTGAATTAACATATATCGTATCCAAACTGCGAGGGATGAACGGTGAAAAAAGCTTTATATATACCCTGCAAAAAATGGTAAGTCAAATCAACTCTCTCCGAAATAGGCTTTTCCGGACTGTGTCAAATTCGGCTCTGCCAGAGTTGAATCCGGCTAACACCCGAGTCGCTCAAGTCGAATTTGACCCTGACGGAGTCGAATTTGATTCAGTTTGTGTAGTCCCTAAAAGCCTATTTCGGAGACGGTCAATTTGACTCACCATTTTTTTGCATACAGATGTTAAATTAAATTATGTTCACAGGTCTCCAAGACTTATTCGATCGGCTGTCGGGTGATATTGTACAATGCGGCTACGACGACGGCACAGGTTCGAAACCAATTTGTCAGAAAGTAAAAGACATTGACGGTGCACCGCCAAACGGAGCAGAGCGTCGACGGCCGTTACTTTCACAACAAAACGCAGACAACGCTGCCAATCGTGCAGATCAAGTAGCGAAAGCGTTAGAAATCCTTCAAGAACCTGGTGGACTTCAAAAATTGCTTTCACTCGCGTCGAAAATGTTTCCAGGACTCAATAAGCTCGGTTCTGGAGGCTCAGGTGGCGGTGCTTTAGCTAACATCTTGGGCAACTTAGGCGGTGCTAACGCTGCGGGAACGCCAGTTTCTGGTAGCATAAGCGGCAGCAGTTAATGAGTTTCAATGTTTTTACACTATGCGGGGTTGTCGGTATCTGAACGCTTTAATTGCACACGAACTACATTGTATTTGAACGAATGATGTATATTTTATCGTTTGTGTCAGTAAATATAATAAAGACCAACACAATTTTTAAGAAACCAAACACTATTCTTTATTTAAGCCGTAACAGAAAAATAACATAAAACAAACCCGGACGAAATGTGTAAGTTTCATCATTTATTGCAGTACAATTAACATAATTAATTTTTGTACTGCAGTTGAGATGCTATTTTAGTTTTAAAGTCAAACGGAATCTTGTCGATCTCTCTTGAAATGGTAGTTATCACTATCTGTGCGTTATTTTTACTATCCGTTTGCCACCCTGAATAGCAGGTTTTAAAATTGACTTATGGCAATTAAATTTCTTTCACTTGAAATAATTTAACCAACCTCTAAAACATTCGACTTGCGAACATATCTTTTATTCGGCATTTGTTGCAAGCAACCAGCAGGTTTTATACCATCAGCGATTCAGCGAAAATATACTTCACTTCATTTAACATTCTGCAAACGTGTTCGCGACGCTAAAACAATAGCTAAACTTTAAATTTTAGTTCTGAGAATTCTAAGGGTGGTACTAAACAATAACGGAATTTCCGGTACATTCTATAACGGAAATTGATATCTACTAAAAACGGCACGTATAGGCCGGACACAAAACTTACGATTTCTGCCATCAGCTCTTAGAAATAAAACAATAAAAAGGCAACTTTATTAGCAGAATATTCGCGATAACAACAAATGATAAAATATTAAATAAGTTATGCTACACAGAGCACACATATAAGACATCAGTGGTTGCTCAGAGACACTTTTCTCACAGACGATAACACAAAAACAAAAACACAATCTCAGCAACATTACAAGATATATACTACTAAAATACCATGCACATTGAGCTGACTACAAAATGACAAATGCACACCGTTTCACACCACTAATAACTTAAATTATAAAACTACATTAACCATTTCCTGCATGGAGTATACTGAGAGCAACTAATGTACAAACTGATTGCTCAACACGAACAATAGGACCGAATCTTCGGTAAACGTGAGAGCCCATTTCGACCTTCAAGAGTTGGCGATGATAAATGACTTCCATTCGAGTGTGCGGTGTTCAAATCCTAACTTGAAATTAAATCTCAGTTGAAACAGAAATTACTCATGCGAGAAAGGGTTAATCAAAGCTTCGCAATTTCTTTTTCTTTTATTATTCTTCGCGCTGGCACAGGTGATGCAGGCGGTTGCTCTGTGGAATTGTTGTTACCAGTTACTGGTTGGTTTCTTGCGTATTGCTCTTCCGCCCCAACTTTTATCCCCGTTGTCCCAGAAGGTTTCGGCTTCAACGGCGGCGGTGCGTTTTGATTTTGACGTGACAGCCGACTTGCTGGCTGATTTTCATCGTTACCAATGGTTCCGCAATATTCCGACGTTGTTTGCTTTTGTTTTTGCTGTTGTCCTTGTTCTTTTAATTGTTGTTGTTGCTGCTGTTGTCTTAACAGCTGTTGTTGTTTATGTTGTTGTGGCGTGACAGCGGAACCACAGTTGTTGCTTCGGGAAGACGCAGATCGAAAGGCGACTACTTGAATATTGTCGTCAGCGGCTAGTGTCGTATGCGTTTCAGATACAGTACTTTGTGGCGATTCCGCTTCGTCGATAAATCTCGGCGATCCGACGTTATCACCATGTCTCGACTGAATTTGTTGTTGTTGCTTGTGTTGTTGTTGTTGTTGTTGTTGTTCGCGATCCGTCCGTCGTTGCGACCGTCGCATTTCAGCAGCGGCTTCAAGTTCATCCGAGAGTTCATCAATGACACGCTGTGCTTCCAAATGTCTCAATTCGACCGCCACCCTGCCCACAGGAGGATCCGCTGTGGCAAATTCTGACGATCCTACATCTTCGACCACTCCTCGGCGATTCTGATTGGTTGGCGAACGCATTAAGTATCGATCGCTGATTTGTTGTTGACTCGCGACACTATCAACCAATAGTTTAACTTGTTTTCCATCATCACAAACACCTAAGCCATTTCTTAGCTGTTGTTGCTCTAGTAGTTCTTGTTGTTGTTGTTGTTGTTGTTGTTCATTTAGTGTTGCTCCACTACACCAACCTGCAGCACTGCTTCCACTTGCAACTGGCACTTTCTTCAGCGTTGCTTGATCATCTTTTGCAAAATGATCGGCTGCTGAATGATGTGATTCAGTTGTTGTTGTTGTTGTTGTTGTTGTTCCACCTGTAGCTGGTAAAACAGCCGCAGACAACCTGTCTGACACCGAAAGCGGAGGGGATCGTGTCCCACCAGGTGGGTGTCGGAAAATCACCGGTTGTTCATCAGCTGCGTGCTTTGAATCGCGAGCAGAGCTTTTACACGCCGTTGGACTTTCATTTTCACTGCCAGAATCATTACAAGTTGTTCGTGGCAAATTTTGCACTAAATCAGGTGTGTATAGATCTTTCGACCAGATTAGAGGCGCTGGCGGCGGGGGAGGCATAGAGTGTGTTTGTTGTTGTTGTTGTTGTTGTTGTTGTTGTTGTTGTTGTTGTTGCTGCTGCTGCTGCTGCTGTTGTTGTTCTTGTTGTTGCTGTTGTTCTTGTTGTTGTTTTTGTTGAAGATCGTTTAACTCTTGTTGCAATTTGCTTTGCGTTGTAAACGTCTCCAAACTATTCAGAACAGCTTTGAGTTCCACTGTAAGTATAATACAAAACTGCGCACAAAATGTTGCAAGAAATAAGGACATTATTGTCAAAGTTTTTCAAAAACGCCACAAATTGTCCTGAGTAGTTCTATAAAAAATTTATTTAAAATTGACTATTTATCAGTCTCAGACCAGATTGAAAACGCACAATATAGATTCTAGGATAAAACATGCCAGCCGGATGTAGAAAAGCTTGATTCGTATCAAATTTATTACTGAAAACGGCATTCTAAAATGTCTACATGTAATTCCAAGTTAAGCAAAACGATATAGAACAATAATTTATGAACATTTTGCTGCAGATGCAGTGGGACGCGCACTCACGACGCACGGACAAACTACCAGACTGCGGCTATAACCACTGGGCTACGCAGCCATGCAAACTTTATTCACATTCTCAGTATTTCCCTCAGGCACCGCCATGATAAGTTTTCACACTTACCTTGAATATCCTTCAGACATGATGGCGAGCTCAACGATAGGGGCGGCGAAACTGGTCGTGCGAGTGTAATAACACCGTCGCCGCCATGTGAGGCTGTATTCGCTGCCCGTGTCTGGACATGACCACGATCTTGGGTTGAAGGTGAAAAGCGATCAGGAACTGTATCAAACTTTAACGCAGTAGGCGAGAGAGAATTTTCTGTAGGGTTTAGTGCAGTAACCACTGCAGTAGGAAGCTGTCGACGTTGTTGTTGTTGTTGTTGTTGTTGTTGTTGTTGTTGTTGCTGCTGCTGCAGCTGTTTTTCACAACACGATGGATCAACTGGAGCAGAATCAGAAGACCTTAGAGTCTGTTCAGATGAATTGGATGACGTCTGATATCTCCACTGTTGTTGTGCGGATGAGCAAATTGCTCCGGTACCACGAAGCGATTTCTGATTAGCCGACAAAGGCTCGCACAGCTCAGATCTGTTGCGCTCTTCGAGTGGTCCACTAAAATTCAAAATCCTTTTTTGTGCTCAAATGACGCTTACATTACATAACGGTGGGCGTTCGAGCTATTATATCTACACATAGTGTAGAGCACTATAATACACAATCACCCCGTTAGTACTCAGCACTTTTTAATCGTAAAAATTCATTTTATAAATTTGATACGCTACATGCATAATAAGTAGCTTATGTAAATAGCTATTTAATAAACCATATCGCTGTATTACGAAATACCGACCAGCAGAAAAAACACAGAAAGAGCAAAAAATAAAACGGAATTGTCAAAACAAAAAGCACAAAAATTTACCTTTCTTGTTTACCATGACCGCTAGAACTACTACCAACGACAGCAATTAGCGTTGACAGGTGGTCACTATGCCGATACGTAACGCTATCTCCAGAGGCTTTCAGAAGACTTAGTCGAGGGGCAGGCTGTTGACCACTGGGATAAGACGTGGGTGGTCGTTGCGGTTGTAGTGTAGGCGACCCTGGTGATTCAGGGTATCGAAATTGCTCATCTCCCGCCCTAAACGTGGGTGCAAATTCATGCGGGGTCCCCAGAGTCCCGGGCATCTGATCAGATTGGCGATTAGATGCAAGATTCGACAACAATATACGATTTGTTTCTAGCTCATCCAGTACACTTGTCACATAGCACGCATCTGACGAAACGATGCTATTATCTACAGACTGCAACTTATACGCACCCCCAGGGTAAAAACCTCGGCTGTCCACTGCAGAACTCTGTGACTCGTTTTGACTCAATCCACTTGAACAATTACATGGCGACATCCCCTGTCCTGAATCTTGACTTTCGCTCGTATTATGCATCGTTGATTTACTACGACGCTCTGAAACACTTAACGATTCCTCGTTTGACGAAACACCACAACCTGGCGCGGATTTGTGTCTGCCCAAAGACACGGCCGCCCCAGGTACCTCCTGGCTCTGATACGCCATATCTGTCGAAGCGTGAGCTTCTGTATAACTAGCTATTGCATCACTCACTCGAGGAGAGATCTTGCTCTCATCCGACCCTGGTTGGCCACCTACCGTTGGACTACACCGAGGCCTAATCTCAGTCTCATGCAGTTCACTAGTTGCCATGACACCACCAGAACGGGATGATTTATCTTGCTGAATTTTATCGTTACCAGCGATATTATTTGGAGACTTGGTAACATTCGAATTCCGAGTGTGAGGCTGTGCCGAATTATACGCAGACGCTAAAAACGTTGACAAATTCCGACTGGCTGCATCGTTGCTGTTCATGGGTCGTGTAGCTGGTGATGAACTACGTTCTTCGGGGCAATTTTGAAACGAAGCCGATGTTTTTGGAGGTCGAGAATTTGGACCGCCAGGGATTCCTGCAATTTCTTCTTGTTCGGGATATCTCTGACCGGTAGCGCCAATCACCGAAACAGACATCAAAGATGAAACCCCAGTGGTTGAGGGAGCATTACTTGGTGGAATATCCTCACGTTTAGATGCCTCACAACTAGCAGTGGTAGTAGCAATGGCAAGCGTTGTAGCGCGACGGTTCAACCCTGATGTCAAGCCAGCAGCAAAGGCAGTGGTTGCATTAGCTGTTGTTGCGTATGGCACAGGAGGCGCAGGCTTTCTGCAAATACTCAGCTCGTGTAAAAATATTAACAAAAACTATGATCCACATATTTTTACAATATTTCCAAAATTAAATTGTAGTTATTCGTGTAATCTTGTTTTTCAATAAGGTTTCTGGGGGGAGGAATTTGTATTTCTATTCCACACAGGATGAATTTAAAACAAATAAAGCACACTTTGATCACATTTTATTAATTATTAAAGTCACCTTATCGTACATTAAATGCACGTAACACGCGTGACTGTCAGTTGATTACAAAGTCAATTACACAGCAAAAAGCTTTTAAATTGAATAAGTCAAAATACGTGAAATTTGATTTTAATCCCAGATAAACACGACAAACAATAATGACTTATTTGAAAACTTGACGCTAACTAATGAACAATGTTATCACTGTTGCATATTTAACCAATCTAAATTTCGAAAGTAAATTTTAGATACATGAATTTGGAACAAACTTTTTAGAAGAATGTGTAGCAGAATTACGAACAATCGCTTCTGCGAACGGCACCACCGGAGGCACTTGGCTGTCGTCCGGTCCAAACTCAACTGGCAAACGAGGGCGACGCTCCCATACACTTGTACCACCGCTGGCCGCTGGATCAGGTGGCACTCCTAAAACACGTAAGAATAAAAATTCAAATAGCATTAAAATTTGAAAGAAATCAAATTAACTATATAGAATTTTTCGAAAATATGACTGAGTATAATTTTAATGACACTTATACATTTCCCTACACTGGAAAAGGTTTGCTTAGGTTTAGGCTTAGGTCTAGGATTAGTTATAACCTTAGAGGCTCCTATAATTTATAGGAGGGAATTTTTCCAGCATGGGGAAAATACAACAGCGACAATATCATAGAAGTAAAACCAATAACAACTGAGCAAAATCTACACAAAACCGCCGTTTCCGCAGTACATTTTAGAAAATTTCAACCAAATTTATGCCGAAAACCTAAACAATTAAACACGTCAAGAATGCTATTTCTCAACCACGAGCTCCTTAACTTAACACTACTATCACTATAACTTTCAATCACCCCCCTCAAAACCGGTACCTGAATCTGCATATCCGTACGGTGTCGACGCTGTAAATGGTCTTCCACTTCCGCTACCTCCAGTTGCAGCATCACGCAAACAGTTCAGTGCACTCGTCGACGCGCTGTTTGCATTCCATGCGCGACGTTTTTCATCTGATAAGCCTAAACCCGCGACACCAGTTGTACCAGCAACACCTGCATTGGCGGCGGCGCCTGAATCGTGTTGCTGTCGATACCGAGTCGATGCCAACTGTTCAGGTGCCAGTGACAACTGATGTCGTGGCGGTCCAAATGTATTGCCTCGCCTCACTCGATGTGGTGACTGTTGCTCAGCGACAATTCGATCACGGTCGCTGCTATGATGTTGTCGCTGATGATGATAGTGATGTTGCTTATTTTGCTGTTGTTGTTCGAATTTGTATTGTTTATTATATTGTTCTTCTTGATTGTTCTGCTTATTCTGTTGTTGTTGTTGTTTGACCTCGCGACTATTACGACCTTCGTCGCCAGCCGTTTTGCTACATTGACCCTGTTCCGGATCGCGTAACAGCACCTGTGGCCCTCCCGCAGGATTTCTATAAGATACTGTTCCCCCAGTCAAAGACGACGATGACGAACATTCACCAACGCCACCTATCGGAATAGTTTCAGCTTCTGAATGGCTTGCCGAACTATAAGTTTCATGTCGTCCGGCGCCCCCAAGGCTACCTCCACCAGCACTTGCTTCCCCACTGCGGCTGCGAAGGGTTCCTGTTCGTCCAACGTTTGGTTCATTTCCGCCAAAAGACCCAACCAATTCAGCCAAATCTAAAACAAAGCAAAAAAATAAAAACGTATATAACACATACATTATTGTGTATGCGAACGCCTATACGGCATTATATGCGTAATACGACTGATCAATCTACGCGCAGTTCTGCCCGTGGCTATGACACGGAAAGATATATTCTCTTCTAAACGAAACGTTTATCAGGTCTTCAAGTAAGCGAACTAAAACGCAGCTACCAATCTCATTATCGTCCCTAAAATAAAATGTGCAAAATACGCTAAATTGTTTAACGCACCACGCAGACACATTAATGGTATGTACTTTGAGATGCATGATTAAACGTAATATGTCTGTAAACCTGCCGTCCGACACATCTCCTGGAATGCTTAATTAGGACTCTGATCAAAAATATTCGCATACAGAATCAGAGCAAACACCAGAAAACACGCCTAAGTAACAAAAGGATCTAAAACCCAACGCATTCAATATGTTACATACCTTGTTCACTTCCCGCAAATGCTGTATGCAGCGTAGCCTCGTCATCTGAAGCTCCCAGCATTATATCATGTCGTTCATCGCTGAAAATGAACTGATAGCGTTATATAACTTGCGTGGTATGAATAAGTTAATAACATCTATCTAAAAATAACAGCAAATCTAACCCCTGAGATCGTCTCCGGTTCCGTACGATTTCGAACTTAATGTCAAGACAAAACTCAATATTAATGGGCTTAGACAAAATTTAGACATCACACCCCTTGATATTGTCTCTCGTATACCCATAGCCATCTCGACTTACATGTCATCCCCTGCAAACATATACTTCTCGTAGACCATGCCAATCTGTTCATTGCCATCGCCGTCAATTTCAAACACATCCCGTGGGAAAATATCTTCTTGATAAATAATCATATTTTTCACTAAATCATTGACGTGATTATGATACACGACCTGATCTCGTGAGTCAGGAATCGGCATTAGGGTTGGCCCAAAGCAAATTGCCAAATTGTACGGATCCATCATGTTTTCATCCGAGAATTCCGATAAGCTAAAATAATTAATAAAATACACGTACTTGGCCGACTTGCACACAACTCACAAAAACTTGGGCGCTTTTTCGCAGGAGCCTTGGGTGCAAAAATAGAAAACACATCGCTTGAAAGCTTAACAATGGATATCTTTTGGACTCTGTGGAAGAGAAATTTTATAGCTTTCACGCCTATGTAACGTGATAATAAATGTATTTCAGTAAAACTATATTTTTTATATAAAACAGTTTTATGCTATTTAATCTGGGAGGCTCTGCCGCCACACCGATAAATTAACGTTTTTGATGCTAGACTAGTAATACTTTATGTCCGCGTTTTAATAAAGAGTAGTTTTGGGCAAAAATTGAAAATCTACATACTTTTGGCATCTCCGAGCACGAATATACCAAAATCTTTCCAAAAAGTTGTTTCCTGATATTAACAACTCCCAGCCGAAACATGGTTAAAATTTATTTTGTAACATAATTTTACAAACACAGCGATTTTTCCTTATATCACTGGTATCAACGGATGCCCTGTAAATTCAACCACTCATACCCTTTGACTTACTGACTCAAAAACGCAAACAAATATCGAATCACAATATACGTCGCGCGTGGCAGTTTCGCAAGCAATTCTCGAATGTTGTAAATGAATTCTTCGGCGCTGTTCACCTCTGAAACACGACTTGAATATTAAGCAGTAATACCAATCATAACAAATCCGCTGTACTTTACTGTGACGTCTGTCACGTGTGTCACAAAGTAAACTAAATTTCCATATTCCATCAAAATAAAAATGTCACCTAATGGTGCGCGACACATACATGGAAACTCTAACATTATTTTTTCCAGAATGATCGAAATATTCTAGACTAATAACTCCAAAACAAAATACTATTAGGATTAAACTGAAAGTATGTCCGGTAGAAAAACACCACAGCATAAGGCATAAAAGCTCACCGAAAGACAAAAATATTAAGGTTTGTGCGCAAAACTATTCAAGCAAAATAGCAAAAACCGAAAACTTACTAACGCTTTCAACAAACTGATCAAACATGAACATCGGAAACAGTGGTTCGCGGAGTTCACGAAAATAGAGTTTGAAAACGCCGGCAACTGAATTGACATCAGACGAATCGGTGACGTCTTCTAATGGGTCTTCGCCTGAAAAACCAAATAATTTACAACAGCACAAGACAAGGGTGTCACAATGGGGTGGGGATGGGTGTGGTCTTCAGGTGTCAAACCATCATTGCGATTTCTGAAAAGAGGGTTTTTCGACATTGTTTCAGTTTACAGCATAAGAACACAAATTCTAACCTGGTTACACCGGTGCCACAGCAATCCATCATATCATGTATCCAATGAGGACAACTTTCCAATTTACGAATGGAAAGCGACACTGCATTCAAGTCACACGAACATATCTTAGCAGCCAGAACTTGTTTGTGAAATGATTTTCGAACAAAATTTGAACGTTATTGATTTATGTACAATTCGATTTCTGCCACATTGACTTACCTCGTTCAAATGCTTCTTTAAACGCATTGATTTCAATCTGCGACCCAGAAACGCGAAATACGCCTTGATGGTGAAGACCTTAAATTACCCAGATAATAAAATTTAAACGATAATAAAAGTTCGTGTTGTTTACGACGTATTAAATCACTGATAAAGCGTTCACAGTAATAATTCATTCTTACTTCAACATAGAACACTGTTCTGTTCCTCTCCATCTCGTTTTCAAACCTTACAATTAAGCAAACGCTACAAAAACGAATGCTTATATTTAGCATAAAAAAGCGCCATACCAATATAAATCTTATCCATCGCGAATACAAATATGCCTTAAAAGTCACAAAGTGTATCATAGCTTCTTGACTGTAATGGTACATATTTGTTCTAAAAATTCCAACTTTCATTTAAAACAACTTGAACTTACCAAACATACTCAACATCCGAATGCAACTTCGTATCACCAACGGTATATCATGACCAGTTGCCTGAAACAACGTCAACACATAACTACAATAAATTGTTCCAAATTTTAAACACGAAAATGTTTTACATTTTCAGCTTCAAATCTTTACGCAGTATTCTTCAAAATTAATATCACACCAAGGATTTAAGGTTTAATATACACAAAGTATATCTTATTTTCAAAATACCAAATCCCCAAAGTACGGTTACATAATAAATTATGTTTCTCAGCATCCGAGCTTATGTTAGCTTACCTCAACATACTCCTCTAAACTTCCACCGAACAATTTGGGTATTTGTTTTGATGTTCCCGACAAAACGGTTCGACCAACGCGTTTCTTTTTCGGTTTCGGCAGTAAATTTGGAGGTCTGTAAGTAAAACAGAAAAACAGTACAAACAGTAACACCCTAAAATTAATTGACCAGTATTTCACCCCAGCAAACACAAAAAATTTTCCGCCCGTCTCCGTCCACAAGCGAACGCCCAGAAAAACAAAAATCTTTATCAACTAAGGACAGAGCTGGCTAATTTTCTGGCAGGACTGAACACAAAAGATGCCAAAATTCGCAACTAAAACCAACTCACGCGACAGTTCCACTCTGATTGGCTGGATCGTTGGGCGGTGTCGCGTGACTAAACGCCATGACGTCACCACCGCCGCCACCACTTCGATGACTTCCCACGGCGCCGACCACCGATGACGTCATCGATATTAAGTCAGTTCCAGACGATTTCCCAGACACACTTGGCATCGCAGCTGTGGTGGCGGCGCTACTGGTTCGCATACTCAAATCTGTCAATGTTCCAGACGTGCGATTTGTGTTTGCGTCAGTACCTGAACGATATCTAGGTTTTGCAGACCCGTTTATGACGTTGCCGTTTGTTGGAAGTATAGATCGATTTGCGCCTGCCTGAACACAAAATATGAAAACGATCAAAATCAAATTTCCTTCAAATATACCAAAACTTCCGCCAAAATACTAACTGAAAAACGCATACATTTTTACAAAAACACTGTCAACTTTGCCAAAAAAATCTCATAATTACCCATTCCAAGGGCAAGGATTTTCAAAGCTAGGGGATTGACAACAAACTAACATGGAAGGTAAACAACTTTAAAAAAGAAATTTGCTAGATTTAATGTACACATTACCTTAAAAGTTAAAAAACACAACGCCGTCACTGAATCGACTAAACTTCCGAAATCTTCTTATTAAAAGATTCAACAATACCTTTAGTAACAAGCTTCGGCTTAGGTTTCGGAAAAGGTTTTCTAAGTCTATTTTTTAATTTTAAATGTGTGCGAAAGTGTACAAGATCCCAAATTTTAAATAAAATCCAACAAAAAGTTGTAAAAATGGGTCCAACCTGTTGGCAGCCACCTTCCGGTTCTGGTGACGGTGACTCGCTTGGGCTGGTCGGAATTCCAAGCGCTCGCTGAATCGCTTTATGACGTGCTGTTAGCCGACTAATCAAATTCGATGTTAAACAGTATTCGCGAAATTTCTGCAAACAATAATTAAGACTCCACATAAGTGTACATTGAGCAGGTACATCAAAAGGAATCATGGTGCAAGATCAAACTTAGGTTAAGCTTTAGGTTTTAGCCTATAACCTAAGATTCTTCCTAAAACTAAGCTTAGCCTTATTAAAAGAACATAGTACATTAGTGAGCGGGTTGAATTTTAACTTTAGCTAACACAGGCACTACTTGCACCTTCGATTCCGGAGCTGTCGCAGTTCCGCTTGCTCGAAAACCAATTACTGACTGGCGATAGCTGCTACACAGAAACAAGTGAGAATACAGCTCCTTGTGCAAAAATAATGCAGTATTCTTACCCCCATATAAAAATCTTCGATTTCCATTAACTCATGACGGCGCTTTAGAGGATCCAGGGTGCGATCAATCTCTCGCAACGACACACGTCTGCTGTCCATTGAATCCGCGCACCCGATTGTACGAAACGCCTCCTCAATCTGCGGCTCCGGTGTTTTCACAGTGTCAAGCAGAGTTTTTTCGGCGATTTCCAGTGTTTTCCAGACCTAAAATGAATTTAACAAACAAGTAATAATTCCTACATCATTAATGTTAACTGCTAACATTATCCACTCAGTGTATTTTGCAAAATAGCTATCAGGTAATAATGCTAGAAGCAGGAGAAAACATTCAGGACAGGCATGCAAAAAGTTTGGATAAGTTACAACGAAGCGATATAATATCATTTTTCTAGATGGATCAAGGTTTTGCTTGTGGAAAGCACAGTATTCTCGGTCTAAACTTTGGCTTCTCGACCGGTAATCGTAATGTGCCATATTGCAAATTAACCCACTACCGGCTACAATTTTTGCAGACACTTTTACGTCCAGCTGGCATTTTCATGCTTTTTAATCATATCTCGATCGTCAAAAATAACCCTAATACTAATTAGCATCAGGTGCAAAATACATCTCCTTTTTTGCATAATGTCAGTTTAACGTATTATTACGTTATAAAACTCTCTATCCAGCGCCAAAAACACACCGTCTATCAAACGTGACGAACTACGTTCAACATTTTATCACTACTTGGACTTTCTAAGTGGCACTATTGCATTGGAACGGGACCATTCAAGATTAGATTACCGCCAAGTTACCCACAAAACCGAACCGTCAAAATAGAAACTTACACAAACCTTAAAATAGTTTTACCACTCTTTACAATGCATGACAAAACAATAATAATGCAAAACTACAACTAAAAAATTAAAAACTACAAAGTAACGATGCCAAACACAGTAATAAAAGAATAAATACAAACCTCCTCGGTTTCGGCTTTCAGTTGAATGAGTCGTTGGCTGAGTTGAGAATAGCGCTGAACGAGATCGTCTTGAACTGATTTTTGAGCTGAAACTTGTTTGACCTGAAAACAATGAATATTGAAAAATGTATAAAAAATTCAGCAAAAGTAATGCAAAAAGCCAAAATGTCATAATCGAATTCTTAAAAAATTTTCGTTTAATAAGTAATCAACTAACATCATCGAACATAGACAAATGACTAATCGGACTTAAGACGCAATTTCCTCCGCGAGAACAGGGGTTGTGCTATACTTTACTAAGCCGGAAGCCTGTTAGGGCCGGCGCCCAGCGGCGAGTATAGCGCAACCATAGTTCGCCTTCTTTCACAATTATTTCAGACGTCTAAACTAGTTTTCAAATTGGGGGATAGTGTCGGGCCAAAAACCACTTGACTTGCTTAGCAACCACTTTCTACCACAACCTTATACGGTACTATAACCAGGGGAAAGGGGCCACCCCCTTATTCACAACTTGGCGCTGCCTGGCCGAACATTTTTCAACTGCTTTAAAAACATTCTATGATAACAAAATTTTTCTTGTCCCCTCTGGAAATATTCTTGCTCCCTCTACTAAAAATTCGTAGTTGCGACTCTACAAAGAAACAAAATCTTAGATTTGAACCCTGTTAATGGGATCAAAGTTAAACCAATGAAAATACTAACCTCATCAGATTTATGCGGATGAAATTCCATCTTTTTGGGCAACATAAACGCAGTGTGATTGCATTCTAAAAATCGTTGCTTGTCCACACGGGGATCAAGGGCATCAAGCCATGTTGTAAGTCCCGACAGCGCAGCTTGATTTGACTCGACAAGACATTGATTTGCTTGTGTCACCGGGCAGAATGTTGAATGCAACCATGGACAAAGGCCAGCATCCATGCACTTAAATTAATGAACGTTATTTTCTTTAATAATAACTCACGATTACGCTTTGTACACAAATACCCAAAAATGTCCACGCTGCAACCGGCTATGTATTTGGTTCCAGATTAAAGTCCGACAAAAATCGACATCCGGCTATGTCAAAATACGATATAAACCTACCGGTACCGGATACTCCCGAAACGGTCAAATATCATTTCACTCCGTCACGCAGTGTTCCAAAACCGATTTCGTCCCAAACCACAACAAAGTAACAACCAAACACATCATACACGAGAAATCTAAGTAACACCACAAAAGATAAAAAATTAAGGTTCAAAAATAAAAAACAACACGAACAAATAAAAACGCAAACAAGAGTCCACACCGCATCTCAGTAAATTAATTAATTAAGTAATTCTGACTTACATCTAACAGATCAGATACGTCATCCGCAAAATATTTATGCAGTGCCGCATTTGCAGCGTCGACACACAACAAATACTCGTTGCGAGCCATCAAAGCTTTCAATTTGAATTCTTGATACTTTAAGTGTTTCTGAAACAAACAACAAGACATCACAAGTATTACTTCCGGATTGAATAATCACTACTACACAGTAAGATATATTGCAAATAGCGGAACCGGAACTACGAAAAATACCCTGGAACCAGAATTACAAAATATCGACGCTGAATTTACAAACAATTCATTGCCTGCCAGGTTACCGTTAAGTATTTGATGCATTATCTTGGTTACAATTTACAAACAAATACCTACCATAACCAAACGGCAAAATGTTTGTTCGTTGTTTTATGGTGTGAACTATGAAACAGTCGTAAATACCATAATCAACCGCTAACCTTGTCGTATTCTTTGTCGATCAGACGATGCTTTCGGCTTCCGACCTTTTTCGGATACGATTCTTCAAATTTGACTTTGGCCAATTCGATGCTTTTGAACTTCGATTCCGCACTCAGGCTTTCCGCGTGACATACTTGATACGTTTTCATTGCCTGCAATATATTCAAAACGTATAGTCGATTGTTAAAAAATCAAAACGTATTCTCTATTGATGTTGTTGTTTTTTAATTTTGCAACACAATTACGCAACACTCATGTTTGCTTCAAAAACATCGAGTGCAAACGTACGAGCATTTGATTCGATTAGTGCCCATATTCTCAAACGCGCAAAGCACCAATCACCAGTTAGTAATAGGATTTCAGTCTAAAGAATTCCTGTAATTGCACATCTCGAAATTTGCATTGCACACAAAAAGTATGGTAAATCGAATGCAAAAAATTCGATGACTTTCAAAAATCACCATACTCAGGTTCGAAAGTTATACAAGACGAACAAAAACTGGTAATCAATGCTACACACATTTGAGAATACGGGCATAGACTACTAACTGTCTTAGGCATTGGTGGATCCAATTGTGGGAGCACATGGCACACCAGACCTACCTTCACAGGGACCTTTTTTAGTAAAATTGTTTATCTTTTATAAGCCTGGTTAATATGTCGTCACGACAATTCGTCGCCCGACTGCTTGTAATCCATAATTTCATCGACTCGACAATTTGCCACCGGTCCATTATGCTTAGGCATAGTCTTCGTAGGGAACGACCGGATCGATCCAAAATTTTGCATTTACCGGATCCGGATCTTAAAAATTGCAGAGATCCGGCCCGGATCCGGATCCGGTCGATTCCTAAGTCTTCGACTTAGAATTACGCTTACGATTATACTTAGTTTTATTTACAGGATTTAGGATACTGTTGGACGGCAAGTAAGTTGTCGGGCGACGAATTATCGTACCATTCTGTTAGTATACACCCTCTGGAAAAACTTCTTCCACGCAATTAGAATATTAAGCTTTTCAGCTATCAAGAAATGTCGCTTGTGCCTTTATTATTTTGTCTGCAAACACTAAATTCAATATTGCCCATTATACTATATCCCTACTGTCCCCCCAAGACACACACCTCAAATTTCAAAATCTGCACACATCATCGCTACTTAATATATCACCTCGCTATTTAAATATTTCACGCGGTCATAAGCAACATTTCACACTCGAAACCACTGTATTCATATTTACATAACTGAAAATACACATTTGTCTCACCGATACAGAAAACATCACCACACAGTGCATTCGGTAACCAACCACCACCGGCCATAAAAACAAACCAATACACAAAAATGATTCGAAACCAAAACTCACAAGGGTAATATTACAATAAAATGACCAGAAACAAATAAACAAACGAACAAACAAACAAACAAACAAACAAACAAACATGAAACAAATTTTGAAAAATATTACGGTCCAAAACACACATTTCAAAGCTTTAAACTGCAGCGAACCTGCAGCGAAAGTGTTTAGTACCTAAAGGAAACTGGATGGTCTTAAAATTAACATGGACCAACGCTACACAAACCATAGAATAATGGAATACGGCCGTTGCTAAAGTGTTTAAAAATGTAGTTTACAGTAAGACAACAGCAATAATTTACGACAGAATCAAAAGCACTAACTTTTAATTCCAGAGCGCTTAAAAAACAGGGCAGAAGTGACATATGTAACCCCTCCTTAGCCGGAAGTAACAAGAAATGTTTCAATATCATTCGTCAAAACAGCTTAAAAAATTGAGTCTTTCGTTATCGCCACCCCCAGCCCGAGTTTACCCAAAAATCGTTGGATTAATTTTTTTGCTTATTTGAGCTTCTTTATTATGAGCTCTCCTGATCATTCCACGCCTAAATTTGAATTGTTGAAAAATTCTATTTTTTAAGGTCCCAAGGTAATGGGACCCAAAAAAATTTTTGTCAAAAAGTTTGATACCATTCGATGGAACTTGAATATTAAAAAATCGAATTTTTCAAAAATTCAAATTTAGGCATGGAATGATCAGGGGAAATCATGAGAAGTTCAAATATGCAAAAATTTTCAAAATCGAACCACTTTTTTGCCAAACTCGGGCTGGGGGGATGCGGGGATAACGGAAAACACCCAAAAAAATTTTGCATCTTCAGTACGGTGGGTTACTGGGATCAACCAACTTAAAATATTACAACGTTTACGTTGACCTGTTCAAAAGATTCTAAACAACCTGTGGAAAATGTCTTGAATAACGTATATATTTAACATCATGATACTTCTATTTCAGCTTAAGATATATGATAATCTCATGTCAAATCTCAAGCAGAGATGCCCACAAGAAATTACTGTACACAGTATTTTTATTTCAGTACGCTTTGCTGTACACACTACACAATATTTTCTGTTTGTTCTTCCACTGTTAGCCACCATACACCTATTACGTTACCGTAGCTCCTGTTGATAGTTGTCTTTACGTGTTCTATCTATGCCCCTCTAAGTACTGGTTTCGGCATCGAAGCCTTGAGCCCGGGCCTCGCCAAAGATCCAACCCCCATGACAACTCTGTTTTCAATACATCCTGGACTCTGCCACTACCCACTTTAAATCTTCCCTTGAAAATCATTATTCTCCATTCAAACACCGCCCCCAAAACTTCAAAACAATCCCCCACAAGACAAACGTTTATTATTTCCCTGCTCCTTCCACTTATTGCTTTTTACCCATTCTGGTTGTAAACTGACTCTCATTTCTTACACTTTATTACCCAATCAAACGCCGGCGGAAACATACCCGGCACCGTATTGTTTACACATCGCAACCCAATAACACAACACCAAAACGGTAACTAAAAACAACAACAACAACATCATCTTATCCTACTATATTTACTCGGTTTACAAATTATTTTAACCAAACAAAGCAACAAATTGTATAATAAAGGGCGTTGCCACGATTTCATTTTGAGGCGGTACCTATAAACATTGATCGACCGGATACCAAATCACGGAGCTGGATAGCAAATTTTTTACAGGAACCGGATGTTAACAACCGATGAATGGCGTAGCCACGAATTCACTTTGAGAGGATATAAACAAGGATCGTCCGGATATTAATTTAACCGGATACCAGAACCGGAGCCGGATGATAGCAAATTTTTTAGCGAAACCGGATCATGAAACATAAATGACGCAGCCAGGAATTCACTTTGAGCAAATTTTTAGCGGAACCGGATGTTAACCGGATACACGACGATATAAATAATATAAGTAAATAATAATAATATTAAACCGAAGCATCAAACAATACATCACTAACACAAACCAACTGTACAAAAACTTAATTTTCACCAACTACGCTCTTGTCTCACATCCCGCAGATTGCTATTTCTTCGCTAAAACAAAGCATATATCGTTTCTAGCTACCGCAACCGCACTGCCAATTCTTTGGTTTAAACCAAAAATTTCTGCCTCGAAACCAACTCAAACCGATGTTTAAATTATTTCGTATATATACTATACATACGGCCCCCTTTACTTACACAGTACCAGTATTTATATCCTTGCAACTAAATTATAACGATAATATTATCTTGATCCTTTAGATAACAAACCAAAACACGATTACATCAATCATTGTAAAATATATAATAAAGATCTTGCGACTTCACACACTACAACGTGACTTGCATTATTGCAATATCCAAAAAATTTATTATGTCGTGGTCTTCCTTGACTTCATATCCTATTTTGGTATATACGTATGTTTACGTATATTATACATTATATATAAGGGTGCGACCGGATACTAATTTATCGGATAGCGGAACCGGATATAAATTTTTTACCGGAACACGAACCAGAATAATTTATTTTTCGCTGTATTTTTAGCGTGCTCCAAGGTTTTCGTCTGTTATACACTTAATACTATATATAGCTACTGATGTACTGAAATAATACAAAAATGCGTTTAACTCTCGCTCGCTTAAGTTAAAAATAGCTAAAACGTTATTCGAAACTTGAACCTCTTGAATTGCCCAGAAATGTATTCGCAGCCAGATATTAAAGACGTTTACGTGTACGAAGCAATTCTATGATATTCGCCACCACAACTGTAAATATCCGGTATCCGATAGGTTTATACAGGATAACGGAACCGGTCACGTATATCAGTTTTGCCGGATAATGAAACGGATATCCGGTCGCACCCTGAATTATATATATACATACATATATATAAATATATATAATATATAATATATACACGTATATATATATAGGAAAATTCAACCTTATGTAAAAGATTTTGCAACCTATAATGGCAAGCTCGCGCTAGTAAACTGTATGGCAATTCCTTTACCATTCGAGTCCGGGTTATTCTAAAGCCTGCTAAAACGCTTATTTTCTGTTTATCCAAAAACTTCTGGGTATATATCCCTATCCCTCTACCATGCGCCCCTGCATGAAACACAAAAACATATATAGGCATCATGCTTAATTATGCATACATATTGACATTTATTTCGTTAATCACTCATGATATATAACTCTGCCCACTGAAGTATACGTATATTACAAGCACATCAATCAAACTACTAAATAATACCACCCAAGTAAAGACAATATATACCTAAGTAGCATCTAGCTGCGATCATTACTATTGCCAAGAGTGGATAATAACAAGAGTGTGCAACTCTTGGAGTTCCGCATGTTACAAAATGTACCACCGGGCGTTGCGCTTTTGGCCGAACCCACCTTGTTTAGAGGGGGTCGCTATCACATAACTACCCCTAAATTAAACTATAAGTGTAGCATGTTTGACGCCGCTTACATAAAGTGTCATGGTTCGCACCGGTTGTACCGCCCTCTGAATAAAGAGTTGGTGGAGCAAAAAAACGCAACGCGTGCCGAGTACATTGTTTTCTACACAGAGTGTTCCTAGTAGCACACTTTTGTACAAAAGAGTCATTATCGCCTGATGCTATCACTCAATTCCACACAACACTAAACCTTCGATCAAACCCGGAACTAATTTTATTCAAAAACCAAAATCATATAATTTTTAAAACACAAATATGAAAAAAAGGTTTCAATTTAAGTTCAAAATCTTTTTCTTAAATTAAAATTTCTAACCTCAACCGAATTTGAAATACCAAAAAACCCTCAAAATTTAAGATTTGAACTGAACCTGTATTCAGCGTGCGACCAGAACGTCTATATGACCATGCATCATGCATCCATTAATCATCAACTCCAATTCGCAGACTCACGTAATCTTATAAGAATCATAATCGACGTATTTTCCACACTCAGTTCAAACTCGACTAACTCTCAGAGGTTGAGCTAAGTCCCATATTAAGAACTCAGCTAATATTTACTCTCTTCCCAATCCCTCAAATTTTACAGCTATAGACACTTCATACAGCGACATTAACTGCACCATACCTCGTGTCCCGACCGGCTCCTATGGTCATTTAGAACAACTAATGGGCGTCACTTAAAAGCGGGCCAAGTCTTCTCCATTGAGCAACGAGGCCACGACCTTGTACCGTTAAACAGGGGTCTACCAAGACGGACGGGATATAAAAACACACTTCCCAATCCGTACTGTCAAGTAAGTATACTTCCCTATTGGACCATCGTTAACGATTTGTCAATTCTATTTGTTTTAAGTACGTCGTTTTCTCGATACTGACCCCCGTTACTACAAATTCGATGGTAAGCTCGCTACGCCACTGCCAACCAATAAATGACCATTACAAGCATTGAACAAGCCATCATAAATGTCCTAACCAATTACTATATGCATAATTGTAGTCCCATTAAGCAACCAATGTTACTAGTATATACTACATTCGAATTTAGAAATAGAAATTGTAGTGACCAAATGGATGGTACATTTTCAAAAGCCGAAACACTATTGGTATATATACATATATACATACATATATATACATATATACATATATACATACGTATATATACATATATACGTATACATATATATGCATATATATGTATATACATATATACGTATATATCATCGTTCCACAGGAAATTCCTGTTCCGGCAGGCATTCGTGCAAAAATATTTTTACGGTTTTGTGGCAATTATTCAAAGCATTAAAATATTGGAAACTTTGCCTTTGAAAAATTACTTCGACATGAGCATTTTTGCAATTAGTGCATCTGTGCTAACAAACTTTCTGCTGTGTTTTCGCAGCAGTTGAAGATGAAGATGAAACAGCTGAAAATTCTGTCACTACCATCCCGACGCCAGCATTTTGAAACGATACTAAGCAGGCCCATATGCTAAGAGCATTTCACTACCGTTAACCTCAAATGTAAGGTAAGGCGTACAATGGTCAAACCCCTTCGATACTATATACTGCTTATCACTCAAAAGAATATAAATAAAAACAATAACAATGATTCTAATTGCAATTCCCATTTCACCTTTGGTTCAGACTGCGGTCGAAACCTGCATACTCATCCAAGATTTCTTTTACACTTTTAAAATCGTTCATGAAACCACCCCTTACCTTTATCATCCAGCCACCGCACACGCACCGGTCATACTCTGACCCTGAACCGAAAATTTAAACAATCTCTCAACAACCCTCATCCTAAGCCATCTTTGTCGACCAGGTCTCGCCCTACATAAACATATACACATATATACATATATACATACACAGCCTACACTATCGAACTCTTGGCCCTTGACGAAATAGCGACACTCTAGACATATTCAAATATTGTTCAAGTTTGAAATAATTCAATTATAAATTACTTACGTACATATAAATATAAACTCACACACAAATTTCAACCAGAAAACCCAAACTAAAACCAATTCCAAGTTTGGTTCTTTCATTTGGTTAGCATTGCGTGACAGAGGCGATGGCTTTAGTTAAACTTTCAATATTTACCGCTGCTACCGCAAAACTTCACTCTTGCGTTGAACTTAACCACACAAACAATCGTGTGACACTTCACACGCAAAACTGGCTTTGCCTCTTTGCCTTGTCGCTAGAAATTCGGCTACTTCAAACCTAAATCGACCTGATTTCAACTCAGCCCATTAAATTATAACTCAATCACCATACATTATAAAATTCCGATAATCACTTCGTACTCACCTGAGGTAAAATGTGACCGGATGCCTAAAATACATCAAACCGGATGTCGTCGAATTTAGCATCCGGCGCACACACACAGAAAATACTTTGCGAATTCTTCTTACCCAAGAAATTTCCGACTGGACAATATTTTGAAAAAATATTCAAAGATCTATGCCTCAGGATGTATAACCATAATTCCGTTTCCGGTTACAATTCCGATTCACAACCAGTTCCGATTCCGGTTGCAAATGCGATTGGAAGCAGAATAGAAATGTTTCATTTTGATAACGCTGGTTTGTTATCTTACGCTTATTAATTACCGATTCTGCAATTAAAATTGTGAATAACACGAGTACACGAATACTTTGTGATAAACTTTCGATTCGTATTCGATTAATATAGTTCCGGTTGGCACTACAGCTATAAATCAGACGACGTATTGACCAGCTTAGTTCCGCATACCAATTCAGGCAAACGCAGCTAACTTGAGCGTCTTCTGATATACTATATTAGATACAACCAGCGGCGGATCCAAAAATTTTCACCAAGGGCAGTGCTGCGCAATATATATGTAGCCTGAAGAGCCAACCCAAAATTCACTACTAACTGTAACAAAAAATTGGGTTTGATCTGTGTAGGGGGGAGCTAAGATTTGGGTGCCCTAAAAGTTATAATTGAACCTGAAATACACCAATATACAGTGGCTAAACGGAATAGGTTCATATTTGCCGGTTTAATGACATCCAACGCTTCTCAGCACAGCGCGACACCATACGCCAATTGCCGTAGAACGCCGGACAACACCGCATGCAAATTTGTAATAATTATTTGTTTGCGGCGACGTCTCGCGCTCTACGGCAATTGGCCGTCGGCCAGACGGTATCAAATCGTCAAACGGCACAGCAAAAGCCTTACAGTAGTCAGGTACCTGTGGCTCGCTACATCTCCAAAACACAACTCCAAACTTTCCTCGTTCCACCAAAATCACTATTCTCAAACCATTTCACACCATCATTGAATATTCTATACTCTTCAGATTCTTCAGTCCCGTTTGCGTTCACAATTTCCCTTACTACACAACCCCTGTTGTATCAAAAAAAGGTTCAAACCAACAAAAGCCTACACTCGCATCACAAAACGAGTCATTCAAAAACCGTCACACGCCAAAAAAATTCCCATTTTCACAAAAAACAAACAGAAACCGGATAACCTCGGTGCCGCTGAGGGTTTGATTGAGAACCGAAACCAAACCCTCGCCGAATGTTTAATTTCAACACCACAACCGGCAGTGAAAACAACAAAAGCAAAAACAACAACAACAACAACAACAATATAATAATTGGAAGTAGCGAAGGAAAAATCAAAAGAAAAACACCGCTCCAGTACGGACGTAATACTCAACTGGAACCGTGACTGAATTAATAGTAAGAGTGGCGCTATACTTTTGATGACGTCACGCGTCGCTATACTTTTGATGACGTCATACGTCGCCTGTCACCGTAAGGTCACCGTGCGGTATCGTACGTGAATTACTCATGTACAATACCGTATCGTGACGGACGGTGACGGACGGCACCGCACGACAACTATAGTGCCACCCTAAGTATATCACAGGTCTCGGTGTTTGAACGAATTTCGGATTCGGTTTCAGTAAAAATACGGTTTCATATTCTTTGCTACAGTAAAAAATATCTTAACCTGTCCCAAACTAGAAATGAAATGTATATACGTAACTTACAGTGAAACAAAATATCAATAACATACTGAGTATTTTGGATACTTTCGCTGACGGACATAGCTTCAACTTGCGAAATCTAAGACAATTTTTACCAAATGTGAAAAAATAACACAACAAGAACAACAACAACAGCAATAATAATAACAAAAACACAAAAACAACAACAACAACAACAACAACACCAAAAAAACGCCAACACCACCAACAATACCACCACCAACAACGACAACAACAACAACACCACCAACACCAACAGCACCAACAACCGCAACAACAACAACAACAACAATACGAACAACAACCACACCACCAACAACAACACCAACAACAACCGATATGGAAATTGTATTTGTACCTTGGTCGACCCACGCGGATACGTAGATTCACCCCTTAAACCGTTTTTTTTCAATTCAACTTACCGTATGCAGCTCCCCAAGAACTCTGAGGATTTCTTGTTGCGCTTCTACTGCAATTTCTTTGCACTAAAAATGAAACAGAAACAAACCATAAACACATAAAATCCACATTGTAATAACACGAATTTAATGCAGTTTTGTTACCTAGGAAACCTACGTCGAAAAATTACATATTTTGGCGTCCAATCAAACGTTTAGACCCACTTCGAAATGGCCGTTTCAAATGTGTCCAACAGCTTCGGAAGACACCTTCAACGAAAGACCAAGCGTCCAGTGTCGGTCAAACTAAGTGTTCGGTCACGAACTTTAGTCGTTTTTAATTAAGCATCTAGAAAACCGTAAATGCCACGAGTTTTTGAAGTCACCAGCGCCATAGAAATCAGAAGCGCTTTGTAGCCTACCCGTTCAATCAATCGTACAACACCGTATCATCAAGCATACAGCGACGAATCACTCAATTTTACTACGGTATACCTATACTGACTAAATCGTAATACAAAATTTTGGTTTCAATCCGTGATGATGTGATACGGTTATGGCCTGAGTGATCCGTCTTGAATCCACCTGTTATACAGGCTGCTGGCAAACATGTTGCACAGTAAGGAGCGAGTGAATATTAATTTTTTTCGGATACCGGAACCGGACACTGACAGTATACTTTTGCCCGTACCATTACCGGATGTTAACCGGATATAGCATCTAAATGTGTGCACTTCACATATATACATGCTACCTGAATACTCTCTAAACTAATAACATCATCCCTAGAAGTCGCTAGTCTCTCATCTGAAATCAACTATTTAACTTTTTCCCTCAAACACGACTCAATTCTACACAATGTCACACAACCCATTTACTACTGTCTCAGCATCAAACGCGTAATTCTAAATTCTAAACTACCGAAAAACTATTATATATACACAGAAAAAAAGCTGTAACTATGTGCATCGAATAACCGCTATTTATAAACATATCAACATATACACATATTTACATGTTCTGCGTGATGTTTCACAACAAAAAACTACTCAATTCTTCAAATCCGACACAAAATTCAATAATTTGACTCTTAAAGTTCATTTCTACTAAACTTAACTAAAAATTTCTACGCCTGCCTGGAAACTCGACTGCTTGCGTCATGATTCTAGCGCAAGCAAAACTAGAAAAGTTATCAGAATTTCCAGGATTCGATCGAATATTCGATTCCGGGTTAATATCCGGCGAAAAATAATCGGTTAATATCCGGCGAAAAATAAGTATCCGGTCCCGGCGCTCTGTATACCTACATAAACCAACCGGATATGTATCTTTGACCACGGAATTTCTCAAAAGTATAGAATCGTGGTAAAATAACAACATCGGTATTTGACAGGTTTATACTACATTTTGGAACCGCACGTCAATTTTACACCGGAAACTGCTATCTAATCGCGTCCTGGCTTATGGCTACTATGAGCACAACGCACCCCCATCCTCCTGCATTCACACAGTTGTGATTGATCACAAGAGGACAGAGGTTTGATTCCCGGAGTGGCCCACTACTATCAGGAAGAGGACCGAGGTTTGATTCCCGGAGTGGCCCACTACTATCAGGAAGAGGACCGAGGTTTGATTCCCGGAGTGGCCCACTACTATCAGGAAGAGGACCGAGGTTTGATTCCCGGAGTGGCCCACTACTATCAGGAAGAGGACCGAGGTGTGATTCCCGGAGTGGCCCACTACTATCAGGAAGAGGACCGAGGTTTGATTCCCGGCGTGACCTAATACTATCAGGAAGAAGACCGAGGTTTGATTCCCGGAGTGGCCCACTACTATCAGGAAGAGGACCGAGGTTTGATTCCTGGCGTGGCCCAATACAGTCAAGAAGAGTACCGAGGTTTGATTCCCGGAGTGGCCCACTACTATCAGGAAGAGGACCGAGGTTTGATTCCTGGCGTGGCCCAATACAGTCAAGAAGAGTACCGAGGTTTGATTCCCGGAGTGGCCCACTACTATCAGGAAGAGGACCGAGGTTTGATTCCTGGCGTGGCCCAATACAGTCAAGAAGAGTACCGAGGTTTGATTCCCGGCGTGGCCCAATACTATCAGGAATACCCTTGTAATAAATCCAACATTCTTACACAAAAAACGACGCCAGATCAGCATCACCGCCCAGTCCACAGATGCGTAGCCAGCGCTCGCTTCAGTCAGTTAGCCTGATACCCAAAATAGAGTTTGCGAACAATCTGCTACAAATTCTTTCACCCTCTTAATGTCAAACTAAACCACCAACTACCCGTTTATATCGTTTTCCGAGAAACTTCGGGGGTATACATCATTTGTATACCCCTTACGAAAACATCCCTGCCGCCAGAGTACTCTGTGACAATATCGATGACGTCATCGTATATATGCAGCTAAAACGTTCCCATACGGTTCCAACTCAAACTAACCTTTTTCGTAATACGTGCAATTGCTTCTCCATGACTGACCAATCGTGACGTCACATGTCCAGTGTACAATTCACTCAATGTACATCGTTGTTTGGCTTCAGTTCGTGTCGTTATCACAACGTCTTGCCACAGTGTATACAACGACAACTGTTGCCAGCCTTCTTGTCTACAACCGCAACAAAAACAAAAATATTCAAAGCCAGCAAAGAAAACCGGATTTACTACGGGAACCGGATATTGAAAAAATACCGGAATGTCATATATGTATATACAGGATTATTTTAAACAAAATTCAAACACTCCTCATATAGGAAGATCAGACAAACTAGTACAACATCCATGTACAATATTTAGTACAATTAGAGATAATTGACCTCGATTCCAAACCAACGAGACTCTAAAAAGCGAGACCGAGACCTGTCAAATACCGAGACTTGCCAAGACCGACACTCCCATCCCTGCTGAGCCACCTGGTAAACTTTTTGCCCCTGCTAAAAACCTTCAAACTTGCTCGTAAATCATCGCAACCACTTGTATACCAATCCTAAACCTTTTCAACCCCGTCCCAGCCACGTGAGCTGGCTACAGACATCAACATTCGGCTTAATTATTGAAACCAGCACTTCACAACCCCAGTAGTAGTACTCCAGCGTTCGCTTACCGCGTCTTATCAGCTTTTTGTTTCGTAGCCACGGATCGGGCCAACTTTTCCATATTTCGACCATACTCCAGTTCAATGTCTGCGCGTTTGCGATAATAATCCGACAATTCGTTGAGCAGATAAATTTGTGATTCAGCACGAATGTCTAAACTTTTGAGTTGTTCGGAAAATTGAGTTCGTATATCTGTAACAAAGATACAATCATCGTCAATCAATCAATATTTTTAATGAAACATTGCACGCAATCAACGGTAAAATTAAACCAGATCAAAATGCCGACTATTTCAAATCACAACATTGGTAAGAGAATTTGTTCAATAACTTGCGTACACCAGGGTCTCAACTTTCAAACGCTTTCCAACGGTACAACCTAAGTTGATCGGTTCATTTTAATTTTCACCCCAATTATTTATGATCAGACCATCAAAAAGATCTTAGTCTCAAGATGTTCAAACTGAACAGCATTACCAATCGCGGAAATCGCCATCAAGCCAATAATATACTTGTCGTACTGGCACCGTCCGTCATCCGTACGGCGCCGTTCGTCACCAGTACGGCATCGTACGTAAGTAATTCGCATACGACACCACACCGTGACACGCAGTGATGGCCGGAGCCAGGTAGTGACAGACGGCGCCGTACAGGCGACAGACGGTGTATACCGGATCGTATTAAAAAATGAAAGCATAGCACAACCCTAAAAGTTCCCAGTCGTGGTATCAATCAAACATTTCTCTCGCAGTAGAACAAAGAAAACTGTTAACTCATCCAATATTTCCCATTAATTTCAATTCAAAAACTGTGCCATACAGTCAAATAACCGACACTACTTCAACACACACACCTCCTGTCGTTATCAACAACTCTGCACATCTGTCGGTCGACGCAAAGAATGTCGGCGACGGAATGCCACAGCCGCCACAGTTTAACTGAACCATGATCACTCAAAGCCACCGCAAAAAATCTTTCACCCACAAAATATCAACTTCCACCACGGCAATAATCAACCGTATGTATAGCGTTTCATTATACTTAAGCATTTATATTTCAATACTGTACTGTTAAACACGTAATATATAATTGGGGTACACATTAATCTATCCACTATTGTCAATGAGTATAGCATCTATCATTAGTCAATGATATCCTTTTATACTAGTAAACTCTTGCAATCGCAGATCCTAAGTTTCCACAGAAGTAGACCGCCTCAAATGAAAGAAAACTTGATATATCTTCTGTTTGGGTTGCGCCATACTTTTGTGTTGACGTCCGTCGCCGTCCGTCATCGCGCGTCACTCGTACGGTATCGTACGCAAATAACTCATGGTACGAACGGTGACGGACAGCGCCGTGCGGATGCGGATGGCGCATACTGGTAACGCACGGTGACGGACGGCCGGCACCGTACAAGTGACGGACGGCCGGCACCGTACAAGTGACGGACGGACGGCGCCGTACAAATAACGGACGACGCAGGACGTCGAGTATAGCGCAACCCTTATACGTGCCAAGCATTGTCAACTAGTGCCAAATGCTGCACACAATTGAGAATATCGGCAAAGATTTTAAGACTAACAAAAGAAAAAACATTCCACAGTGAACTTACACCATGTGTAACCACAAAAAATATACAAAAGTAAGTCAATCAGTTCCATGGCACTTGGCATAAATAAATACAAATGATGGTTTTATTTATATGATGTTAAAAGCATGGCAAGTTAAAATACCGGAGATGGATGTCTTGCCAGACCGGCGCTGAAATCCCGACCGCACCCTGATAAATATACAGCACCATTTGCTTTCTGTATATCTATATGGCATACACGGACGCAACCTAATCAGGACTTCATTTCGTAAGCCAAACCTTGTAATACAACACAATTTTAGCCATCTACAAACACACAAAATCATTGGGGAAACCTGTAAAAGTGCACATTTTATCGCCCGTCCACGAATTCTGGTGGTACACATCCTTTCTCGACCCCTTTATAAACCCGACATGATACCTACGTACGCCACCCCCACAACTTCTTTCATACGGAATTGTCCAATCGCCAATCGATAAAAAAACCCCACGCACCATAATTCAATTTTCGCAACATTCCAACTTTCAACAACGACTTCAACCGAGAAAAACTTTAATTAAATTTCCTGTCCACATCGTTGGGTGAACACGCAAAACTTGTATTTAACTTTGTCAACTTTTTCCAACAGCGGCTGGTTATTCGCAACTGTTTCGACTAGCGCTTTCGCGTTCCTAACACAAATTATTACATATTTTAACTCGAACTGTCCAAAAAGTATTGCGCAGTAAAGTTTACTAAACTTAAGTAAGTAAAACCTACACACGATCAGCAGCCGAGTATTTTGAAACTCAAACAATATTGCAATTCAACGTAACTAACGCAGCTTATCAAAACAATAAGCCTATATATCAGGGTTCAACCTGGATTCCTGTTCCGGCCGGAATTCCTGTAATTATTCAATTCCTGTTCCTGTTCCTACATTCAAACATGTAGGGACCGGAATTTTTTCCGTTTTATGGCAAGTTATTCACAATCATTTATATAAATACTGAAAAGTTTGTCTTTAAAGTTTGTTATTTCGAAACGAGTGTTATTTGTAATTAGATCAATTTTGTTAATAAACTGTCTGTGATGGTCTTTCGAAGACAGAATTTGATGATGAAATCGCTGAAAATTCACTCAAGCAATTTTTCGCCATGTTTTATAAAAAAACTCCAACAGCACCTAATTCGGTGACGAAAATTATATTCAAATTCAAGTTCCTGTTCCTGCAAACAGATTCAATTTATGTTCCTGTTCCTGTTCGGGTAAAATTTAGTTGATATTAATTTACCGGATACCGGATACTCACTTATAAAAAGCAATTTTTGAAATACGCGACCATCACAACAAATACGGTATCCGGCAGGTTTATACCAGAACCGGATATACGTTGCTACCGGATACAAGTTGTTGCCTTACATTAAACCGGATCCGGATATCATTTTACAGCAGGATCCATACTCTTCAACTGTGTCTAGCACCTAACTGCCAGCGACCCATAGAATTTTCAAAGCCATCCAATTACAGCATCTGCGAAATCTATAGTTCATCGACCACATTCAATGCTTTACTGGTTTACAAAGTTACATGACCTATGATTACCCGCTAGCGACAAGTGTTACACACTGCTGAGAATGCTGACATAGATTTTAGATTGTGTATGCCTTACATTTAAACTGCTACCATTAATATTTCCAAGAAGCCAGCGGAACGCTTCCGTAATAGCACCAAAAGACATCTCTGCCCCGAACAGTAACCCAAAATCCAAAAAATAACAAACCTCACAACCAAAAAAACCACTTTAACACCTTTAAAACGATTATTACAAATAATGTTACAAGCCAGGGACGAACAAACCTGGAACAAACTTGTTCCGTAACTCGAAGGCAGACGATGGATTGCTAAGGACTGACAGAAATATCTCGATTTGCGTGTTGTGTGTCTAATGCAAAATTAGCAACCAAATTGCAATTCGATGAAATAATTTACGCCGCTGGGGTACAGTTCCAAACAACCCCCTCCGTGGCCCTGGGATAAAAATGACGTGTGATAATCTGTCACAATATATTGACACTTACCGCAATACACTCAAAAAATGTCATAATTTTTGAACACTTCAAAAAGCTTCAACACAATAATGCTTAAAAGTGTCACAACAAAGCAATCTGTCAAGTACATATATATATTTTAAAATTTAAATATATATATATATAATTTTTTTAAATTTAAATATATATAACTCCTTTCTTAAATATATATACACCATTTAAGTTCGAAAAAAACTATTATAAATTATATATACTGCGTACGTTCAGTTCCAGCAACCAGCACCCATGTGCAGAACACGATGGGACAAAGTCAAAGGCCTTAGGTTTTCGCTTAGGCTTTAGCTTCACACTTTTCAAAGTCGCACGCAAATCACGCTGGAATTTACGATAATATTACGTCGTAGCCCAAGTCGTAATTCAGCCTAATTCCGAATTGTGCTAGTCCAATTCGGAATTACGACCTGCGTTATCTCAAGTGGCAAATTAACTTAGCGAATCGTACTTAACAATTATATACTTCGTTATAATTATATACTTAACCAATCGAAAGCGGGTATTCGCATCAGCTAATCGTATTTGAGTACGGCATTAGGGTAGTAACCAATCACACGCCGCGCACTTGTCACAGAGAAACAAAGAACTACGCCATCGGCTAGCCCTCGTCGTAATTCCGCGCTGGACTATCCGAAATCAGAATTGGGTTGAATTACCGCTTCGGCTACGACATACATACTACTTGCGTATTTATAAAGCAACTAAGTAATGACCGCCAAACGTTTACTAAATAATATTTCAAACCAATTATATTGTAAGATAGCAATCATTACAATGCGCCAAGTCTCAAATTTCAAAGCGACCACATCAACAGGGTGTGTGCCAAGCTAAGACGGGGTCTTTTGGCTCGACACAGCATATCATCCAAATATGGCTCGACACAGCCTATAATCAAAATATGGCTCGACACAGCCTATAATCCAAATATGGCTCGACACAGCCTATAATCCAAATATGGCTCGACACAGCCTATAATCCAAATATGGCTCGACACAGCCTATAATCCAAATATGGCTCGACACAGCCTATAATCCAAATATGGCTCGACACAGCCTATAATCCAAATATGGCTCGACACAGCCTATAATCCAAATATGGCTCGACACAGCCTATAATCCAAATATGGCTCGACACAGCCTATAATCCAAATATGGCTCGACACAGCCTATAATCCAAATATGGCTCGACACAGCCTATAATCCAAATATGGCTCGACACAGCCTATAATCCAAATATGGCTCGACACAGCCTATAATCCAAATATGGCTCGACACAGCCTATAATCCAAATAGTCGTCTTGAAGCTTCACCTTAATGCATAATTGTCAACAATTTATCAATTCCGTTGAATAACAAAATATTTCCACTCGTATACATCGTCTATTATCATCGGAAATCACAAAAACTCAAATACGTAAGCAAAAATTATCAAATTCGAATCATTTTAAGTACCATCGACGCTTGTTGTGCAGAGTGCAAAACAAAAATTTCGATTCCAATTTGAATTTCGGCTTAACTCCAATTAAGGTTCTGATTCCGATTGCAGGTATAATCAAAATTGATCGTATCTTTTTCATTGTTTTTCAAAAATAAATAATATTTACAATGCACAATTATCATAGAAACACACAAATAAATGAAAACTTCACACAGAACACTCTGAACCAGATACGTATATTGATCTGGCGTACAAATTATATACACAATAACGAGGCACAATATGCATAGAGCATATACTCGCGAACGTTCTAGTTCCGGTTCCGGTATAAATTTCTCTTTCCGGTATAAATTTCCCTTTCCGGCATAAATTTCTCTTTCCGGTATAAATTTCCCTTTCCGGCATAAATTTCCCTTTCCGGTATAAATTTCCCTTTCCGGCATAAATTTCCTTTCCGGTATAAATTTCCCTTTCCGGTATAAAGTTCCCTTTCCGAGTCGTCTATGTTTCAGTTCCGTTTTGAATCATTGCTGCAGGAGGGTGATAACAGAAATAAAAGTCCAAAAAAATCATTTGGAATTAACTGGTTCGCAATCCAACAAAATCCGTGCGACCCGACGTTGTCTGGCTTATCTACAAAATGTTGCTGCTCGTCTCGTGAGTTTTAATAGCAAATTCATAATCAAACCAGTCTCTCAGTGTATAAAATTTCGTTCAAATACAATCCCTTAAAACAATACCTGGACGCTAATATAGATTGCAAGCTGGCTACAGCCATATGTTCTAACAAAGTTCAATTGTATCTAAACACTTAAGCCGTCGGATTACAAGGCTATTTTTATTTTCATAGTCGCTATTTTATCGCGACTTGATGTCTTTTATAAAAAGATTACAAATTTACAAGCGTTGGCCCATGTAAAGATCAGGGGCGGAACTGAATAAGATTAAGCTTTAGACTAATTTTTTTGCTTGGATTAGGCTTAGGCTTAGGAATATGCTCATTCTTGCAAGGCTTAGGCTTAGAAATGTGCTCATTCTTGCGCTTAGGCTGAGGCTTAGGCTTAGGAATATGCTCATTCTTGCGCTTAGGCTTAGGCTTCGGCCGAGGCTTAGGCTTAGGAACATGCTTATAATACTGTTCCGCCCCTGTTCTTTACATTGGTCCAAGCGTTCAACGGCGTAGACACGAGAAATTCCGGTACCAACGCCTATTTTAAAATTTACGTTCAGGGTCTTTTAGACACGGCACCAGTTTTCAACACAAAAACCTTCCTTCAACACTTTACATCCCAACATACCGCCGCCATTTCGACAATCCTGGCAACGCCCATTGCAAGTATTCGCGTAAATTTTGGCTATCACAACGAAAAAAGCTTCGCATTCAACATTTCAACAACGACCTTTCGTAGTGCAACCTGAAAAATACCCCCATTCAAACAAAGCCCTGAATTTAGCGATGAGCTAGCGAAAACCTATTTATACATTAGTTTCAATTACTCTTAAAGTATACTAAAATCCAGAACAGAAAAGCTATTAAATCAACCAAACTCATATCCACACCATGGCACCACCACTTTGGGATATTACACATCGAACAACAGACCACCCAATCGAATCCCAATGGAACCAAGGTTTCAAAAAAAAGATATATACATATATATACACGTATACGTAAATGCACACATGCGTACATATACAAGCATGTACGTAATATGCGTGTGTGTATATATATGTATGTATATAATATATATATTTATATATAATATATATACATATATATGTGTATATATATTATCAATCAATTGCGAAGCCAGCTCATTAAACTGGGAGGGTGGAAAATTCTCGAACACAAAAATGGAACCCGTATCCAGCGGAGTGGCGGTGACTTATTTACACAGCGTATAACCTTATTTTAACAGGTTTTACATGCTAAACGAGTGACGTACCGATTCAAAAAATTTTAGCAGATCCTGATACCGATTATTATCTTCAAATTTTGCCAATGCCGAACAGATGCCGATTCCAACTTTAATACATAATGCATAATGCACCGTGGGCATCACTAGATTACATCATCGTTATAAACGCGTAGAATTAAACCCGAATAATCATAAATGTATTATAATTTTATGAGAACGGTTCATTTTAATTTATTTTTTCAAACACAACATACATAACAGTATCTTGATTAGACACACTGATATACGCCAGCGCCGGCAAATGAAATTGATAGCATTCCAACTCACTGCTAAGTTGCAAACAGAAAAATCAGCAACGAATCGGTCATTTTTTTTGCATTGCCAATGCCGATACTCAGGGTGCAACCGGAATTCCGGTTCCGGTAAATTGTAATTCCGGTTGCACCCTGCCGATACTCATGAAAACTGCCAATATTATCGATGCCGGTTATTCCGCACAACCGTTTTCTTCTAAACATTGTAAATGAGTGTATTTTCCTCGTCTGTGCAAACATTACGGAGATCCATATCATAATTTCCCCTCGAATACGCCCGTAGTGATTACTAAAACCGCTCATGGTTAAAAAATTTTTTCAAGAGTAGGGGCTGAGCGCCCCCGGCCCAGCTGTGACTACGGAACCGACATAACTTGTCACAAGAAATCCAGAATAACCACAGAGAGATAGATACGTACAATCGTGAATATATATAATATATAAATATATATAAATATATTATATATATTATATACAGCCATATGGTTAGTAACTCTATGACAAAACAGTGGTATAAATCTCACTCACAATACGAACACCAGTTATAGTAGCAAGCAAAAGCTGGCAAAAAGCCTAATATATGCATCCGGTTGGCTGGCAGGCTCCTGTATTACAACACAACACATATAACCAGCTTTAATAATACGAGCCATACACATGATATATATTATAAAGTGAACTAAACCGAAACAACAACATCAATTCACAATGCAATCGGTATTCCCGTTCCGGTATGGAAATTTTGCATTTTTTTCTCCGGTTCCGGAAGTAAATCACTATACTTAGCCTTCCGGTTCTGGTTTTTTCAAATCCAGTGTTATTATGTTAACAATAAAGATATATATTATATACATTATATATTATATATAATATATACATATATATTTATATTTACATATATAACGCAAAGGCCGTAACATAACCGGCTGCATCCTACTATTTCATGCGCATCTACACTATAATTATGGTCAGAATTAAACGGATTTGCCTGCCATCAACCAATAGATAACAACTCTGAACATTCTCACGCAGCGTCTGTCTGGCTATCGAGATAAAAACAAAACTGGTGTGCCGCAACACTCGCGCGTAAAACTAATCACTGTCTAAATTCCAAAACTGTTTTCCTAACAAATTACACGACTACTCAAATTCTTCCTATCCAAAACCATCAAAAGCGGCCACATCACTAGTGTTTCACTGTTTTCTCCAACGGCGGACATAAATAAGGTACGTAGTTCCAGCCAAAAAAATTTTGGTTTTCATTTCGAGAAGACAGAACCCAGCACACAAAAAATTCTTACCCTCTGAGATCCAAAACGCTATCCTAAAGCTTGTTAAAAGCGCCTTTTTCTTGTCTTTCTAGAAATTTCAGAGGTGCGATACATACCCTCCGTCCATCACCTTATATACGCTTCTGCCCAAAAGTCGAGTGTAATCGAGCTGAACAAAAACTGCCAAGGCACAAGCAACACGCAAATCCGACAACAACAACAACAACAACAACAACAACAACAACAACAACAACAACAACAACAACAACAACAACAACAACAACAACAACAACAACAACAACAACAACAACAACAACAACAATAACAACAACAGCACCAACAACAACAACAACAACAGCACCAACAACAACAACAACAGCACCAACAACAACAACAACAGCACCAACAACAACAACAACAACAAACAATAATGGGCCGGAACAACTAAACAACTTTGGCAAATTCCCACAATAGTACGTATATACATACACACACAAACACAGCTTGTGATAAACAAACCACCATTACCGTGAGAAGATAATTATAAACACAATGTCACAACAAAAACCGTGCCTACTGCCTGTGGTTACCAAACCGGCCTTCTCAGAGCCCGAACTTCCAAGCCTTTTAGATTACAAATAACTTTGTTTTGTACGATTACATGCAAACACCAATGCCCGATGGAGCGGTATGAGCCATGGGCGCCATTCTATTCACAAATGTGGGGGGTCAGTTGTGTCATTTAAACATGATCACACTTTCCACGACAAGTATAGCGTCACCCTTATCAATTACAAAATTTTTCTACCGCTTACTAAATTTACGTGCTAACTGTACAAACGTATATGTTAGCTTATAGTGTTCCGTTTACACAATAAACAGGTTCGTTTGTTTGATAGAAAACAGTTTAATAGTCTTGGCTTTTATTCTTAATCAAAAGTAATTCAAAAATTAATAGTAAATTAAGTGCGTTATAGAAGTCATCCAACGCAAAAAATGACGCAATTCAACTCAGTGCAAAACATCATATTCTTAAGCTTAAGCCTACTTTGCGTAATAAACACAAGACTAAAACAAAGCTTAAGCCTAAGCTCAAACACCAAATCAATTCAATTTTAGGTGGCCAATGCAAGTATTTATTAGTCATAGCAATGTTCTAAACTGAATAACCCGAACGATTGATAATTGAGGCTCGGAAACCCAAAAACAATAAATCGAGTTTCGGATGTCCAAATAGAAAATTAAATTGCGGATATCCTCCCGATAAATATCCGGCAAGAAGTGTCGGATATCCGGATATGAAAAAATACCCATCGTGCTTGGCGCCCATAGTAGAAGCAGGGTGGGACCGGACGTTTCGATACCGGTTTAACAGGTACCCATACCGATTTCACGATTACAAACCGGAACTGGAACTTTATCGTTTGACGCTTATTTCAACCTGATTCAGGCCCGTAGACACCTCACCTTGCTGGGGGGGCTTAAAAATTCCCACGAGCGGCATTCAAGGGTTTTCAATGAGTTACAAGCATGGCTGAAAATTCTCTTGGGGGCCTCAATCTCTCCAAGGGGGCTGAACCCCCCCCCCCCCCCGCTCCCCCCTCGACTATGGGCCCGACCTGATTCAGACAACCTTGCATTTACCTGGTCGTTACGATTTTGGTTGAATGAAGCTTGATTAACATGTTCGTCATTTGATATTACAAATCAACAAAGTTTAGTGACGAAAGTTTTTTTTCATCGCATAAGAGTGAACCCCCTCCAAGTCAGTGGCAGGAGTGTAAACGTATACAAGCGAAAAGATACATCCCTCCCAAAATTTCTCAAGATACAAGAAAAAAGGACATTTAACACAGTTTTATAATAGCTTGTAACGGATCCTGGAGTTCAAAAAAACCATTAAAAAACGTTATATGGGTCTCGAAACGAAATACTGACTACACTCTTGCTAAACTCTAAACTCGGCTCTAAACAAATTCTCGTGAACCACAACATACAACGAAACTTGCCGACCGAAACCAGCCGGCCATCGCCGTCTAACGCCGCCAACTACGTACGAAAACGGCACTTTGCCTCCGCCAATCCACCTAAAACCGGCACTGATCCTAGCTTTTTGTTTAATAAACGCTACCTGTTTTTTTCGCCAGCGGCATGTTAAAACCACGTAAACAATAAACGCTTCAAATTTCCCCGTCCCATGGGGCTAAGTCTTATCCAAACATATCTTTACTCGCCTTGACTTCACCATAGGATATCAAAAACATTTGTAACCAAAACGCCTATTTCCAAAATCGAACCATTTATACACACATTCGCTGTAAACAAAGCCCAAACAGTATTTATATATTGTTCTATGTTCGTCCGTCAAGTTGGAAACCATCTGCACCTGAATAAACAAAACCCAATCGTATATACTCAGAAAACAATTTACCCACAAGGTTCACCACGAACAAATTTTATTTCACCTCAAGGTAAACGTATAGTCACCTGCCATATTATTTAACAAGTACCCATTGGTATTAATAATAATAATAATAATAATAATAATAATAATAATAATAATAATAATAATAATAATAATAATAATAATAACAATATTAATAATAATAATAATAATAATAATAATCAGTCGTAGTGGGACTACATTTATTGAGCGAAGCTCGAACACACGTAAGCAATTGTGCTAAAATATGCAAATTAGTTATGTATTAGCTAACTATTCATTTATCGGTTTTGAAGGTTTGTAAACAATTTATTCAAATTCCTCGCACCCAAAAACCCTTTAAAACTGAAATTAAATTGATTGTAACTGTATTAGTGAAATAAGGTAGAAAGAAAGTCCTAATTTAGGCTTAACTAATTATGCAAGTTAGCCAGTAGCTAATAAACGACTTCAATGCGAGGGTAACACCCCACGATAATTGGCTTTCAAACAAAAAAGTTTATCACAATCGGTTCAGCAGTTCCTGAAATTCTTTTCAGACGGACAAACAGACGGACGGGAGGATATCCACCTTTCGACCCCCAAGTACAAAACATAAAACACTGCGCGAAATTCCGAGCTTTGCTCGGAGTTTCGCTTCGCTCAATAATATTTGCTTCATTTTAATTGCAAGGCATCAATTCGAAACTAATACAGAACACACTGGGTATAGACTGCCCTTCGGCAAAATTTTGGTGTAACTGCGATGGATTATCGATAAGTTCGTAGCTGGAGGCTACGACTCGCCAACAAAATCAGGAGGGCTGCATTGGTTAGGCGTTAGACAATTATAATTATTCCGTGTTCAATTAGAATGAGAGGTCAAATTTTTAAGGGCTGCTTCATAGCGAGTGGAGGTAAAGCAAGACATGGCGGTGTAGTACACAGTTTCGTAGTCTGCGCACTGTATTTGTCAGCTTTGTCTCATTTTACCTGTCTTATCTTTTTTATCTAACCTATGGCACTATAATAAAGTTTAGTTCTGTTGCGAACCTTTAAGTGATATATGTTGTACGCCAATCTGCTATTCAGGCCAACTACCAAGGTTTCACCGGAATTCGTGCAAAAATTCAATTCACGTTCGTGTTCATGCGTTGAAAAACGCAAGAACAACTGGACCCTTTTACGGTCTTTTCGCAAATTATAGAGAATATTAGAATAAGCTTAGAAATAAAAAATATATATATAAGTCTCAAAAATATAACTGAAACTCAGCTTGTTTTGACAACTTGTATTTCGTCTGCACATTTTAAAATACTCTTAACTATTTTGAGAAAAGACTACAAAAGGCATAACAAGCCCAGCCTACCAAATATATATACCAAACAACCAAACTAATCGAATCTACGTTACCGTTGACATTTCTAAAACTAAAGCAATGGTCAATCTTGAAACCTTTTAGTCGCCTACGGCCTACGGCGGAAACCGGAACTTAGATTTTATTCAGGCCACCAGCGGAACCGGAAATATCAATCGTGATCCAATAAGCTTAAAATTGTACCGGATATTAACCATTACGTACATTTCTATCCTACGTTAGTGACCAATTTCAAGCTAAAGTATACTTTTGCTATTTAGTTTCTCGGGAACTTTAGATCACATCCGGTATTTTCCTAATATTTACATCAATCTCACTGAGACCAACATACGTATAGATTTTAAAATCAAATCAACCTTTTGCTTATATGCTCAAAATCAGCTAAATCCCTTTGGTCAGCATTGGGATCTTCTTATTTTCGTCCTAATCTGAATTCCCCAAAAATTCCTATTCTGAAACACTCCAGCTCAATTGGTCACAACGATTAACACAGTAACACCTAAACCAGCGCCTCCAAATCCTAACCTTAGTACCCAATCAACCTCAAGTCAAACACAATCTTTACACCCCACTCACCTTACAGATCCATTCCGACCTTACCAACCCTTTGTGAAACCGGATATTAAAACGAGAAACAAAACCGGAAGCGCACACACCGGAGACCAGAACAAATCCACGATCCTATGCGTTAATAATCTCATCTTGCAAATATTTGACCAAACATCACACAGCCACAAACCCAATTAATCATTTCGTCGCAGACAAACAACAACAACAACAACAACAACAACAACAACAACAACAACAGTCACAGACGAATGTGAATCTGGCTATAAACCGACAGCAGACAGACGTGCCCGTAGCCCGACAAGGGCCTCTGGCCAGGGGGAATGTAAGCGCCCTTCAAAATTTTCGTTCAACTAGAAAATTTTCAAGCTCGCTTATTAGTCATCTGAATCCCTTGTGTGCCCCTAATAAAAATTTTTAGCCACCCACCCCCCGCAGTAAGGCGAGTTGGCTCTGACCCTATAGACAGACCAGGGTGACCGGAACCAGACTGTGCTCCCCAATCTGTGCAATGTCTTCAATGTTGCGAGTATACACAAACGTACTACACAAATATGAAACACTGCTAAATATATATTGTGTGCTGTAACGGACATTTATGACGTAGGCCAATCTGACATTCAGGCCACTTAGTAATTGGCTTAGTACAAAAATAGTAGTTTGATTCATGCTATATTGTTATTGGCTTACAGTAGCAGATTGGCCCCCACGCCAATTAGTGATTGACTTGAATAGCAAACTGGCCTACGACAATATATATGCTAGCAAAACAATAAAATAACAACATATCTAAAAATATGCAAACATACCTAACTGCATTGCACACCTATAGGTTTGAACAGCTTTACCGGCCCATGTAAAGATCAGGGACGGAACGTTTTTCTGCGAGACTAGAAAAGAGTAAGCTTAAGCTTTAGATTATTTTTTGCTTGGCTTAGGCTTAGGCTTACGAATATGCTCATTCTTACGCTTAGGCGTATGAATATGCTCATTCTTACGCTTAGGCGTATGAATATGCTCATTCTTACGCTTAGGCTTAGGCTTAGGTTTAGAGTTAGGAATCTGCTTATAATACTGTTCCGCCCCTGTTCTTTACATTGGCCGCTTAACCTATGCTCATACCTACGCCGGCTATCTTAGCCTATGCTTAAGCGCTTAAACGTCAACGCGAGCGAAGCGTATAAGACCCAATGATTTCAATACATTAGCTTATCCGGTTGAATAGCTACGTACCCAAAACACTGATTGCTCCAGTCTGGCCAATAAACAACCAATAATATTTATATTAAACCAAAAAATCATAGACAATAAAACAATTATCTCACACCAATTCGATCCACACCAGCTGATTTTCAAAGCGACCACTTATTCCAGACGTAAAATCTAAACCACTCCGTAACCCCAGCAACTGTAAACAAGGCATAAGAATTACAAAGAGACAAGAAACATTTTCTCTACATAGAATTGTTTTAATGCTGTCGAAAACGTTTTCGGCCAGTCAGACGGAGGGAAGACAGTAAAGGGGGTGGCGTCGCGCAACCCTCGCCCCCCACATAGTGACAGCCCTAAACCCAACGTTGCCAACAATATATAAATCAGGGTGCAACCGGAATTCCGGTTCCTGTAGGCAAATCCGGTATTTTTCACTATCCGGTTCCGGTAAGAAATCAGGTATTTTTTCACTGGAATTTTCCGGTATTTTCGGTATTGAAAATTTTTTCACATTCGAAAATTTAAGAAAAATTAGCATATTATACGAACTTATTTATCTAAAACTGTCCGAGCGTGTATTGCTAAAATTTTCAATTTGTGCCACACTCCATAAATTTATCATGTTTCCACCTACTGCATTTGTTTCCGGATTTTGGCATTCAAAATGGTATGTTTACAGCATTAAAACCGATAGAATAGCGCTTAAAAATTAATTTTTCTGTAACAAATATTTTTTGTTTTCCGGTTCCGGCTTCGGTATTTTATAATTCCGGTTGCACCCTGATATATATACATACATATATACACATACAATATATTTACATACATATATATACATATACAAACATCAGGGTGCAACCGGAATTACAATTTACCGGAACCGGAACCGGAATTTGAAAATTTTACCGGAACCGGAACCGGAAAGTGAAAAATGCATTTCACCAAAAATTTCATTTTAATCGTATTTTTTTGCTCTATTATTTGTGAAACAACCTTAGTCGAACATAGGTATTTATTTTATCTGTTATATTTTAGATTTTGATCATCGACTGAAGTGAAATCCACCATCAATGGCTTATATTCGGAGTACAAGTGGCTTTCAAAAGAGATTCTTAAAAATTAGCAAAGTTAATAAAACGGCCAAATTATAATACCGGAATTTTTAAATCCGGTAAAAATTTACCGGAACCGGAACCGGAAGGTGAAAAAATGCCGGAACCGGAACCGGAACCGGAATTCCGGTTGCACCCTGACAAACATATACATATATATACATACACATATATACATATAAATACATATACATATACACATATATATGTGTATATACACATTGTAATTTAATTAACTGTTATAAAAACAAGCAAACAGTTGTAAAAACATAAAACAGCAGACAGATTTTTGAACTTTGCACAAAAAATATGATTTTACAATGAAAAAAATTTCAATTTTCAACAATTAAATGCATCATGTGTTGTGTATAGAATTTATTGCACAATCAATGGAAGCGGGTGTATTCGTATATATCAAACTTCAACCGTAATTCCTGCAAAAATTTAGTTCGTATTTCATGGTTTTAAAACGCCGAAACGGAACTACTTACGAATTTGGGCTCTTGAACGCTTTCCCGGTATTTAAGCTTTGGCATCGGCTCAAGCATAGGTTTACGAGCACGCTTATCTGTGCCTAAACCTTAACTTTCAATGTAGCAAAAAGCACACAAGACCCCATCATCAACTAAAAAGAATTCGAACGGATATTAATTTTACCGGATACCGAAGGCAGGTAGTAAATTTTGTACCGGAACCGGATGTCAACCTGATATAGGGTCTAAATTTGTCATAGTTAGGCGTATTTGAGTCGTACAAAAGCGACATGTAAAAAGCACCTATATGATATTTAGAACCACAACCGCAAATATCCGATATTCGGTAGATTTATACCGAATACGGCACCGGATATCTGTTTTTCGTAGCTATTAAACCAGAACCGGATATTCGGTCGATCCCTGTTGTTCAACTAAGCGACAAAGTATATATATGTCGTATAAACAGCCAAATTTCGTCGAAATTACCCGACGCTACAGTTGTTACCACTGACAGCATAGTTTCCGTCAAATATTTATATCAACTACGTACGACAGGAATACAGAATACCTCACACTCACTTAACTGGCCATAGTTCAACTATTAAACTAACGATCCTATACTGAACTACTCGCAGAGACCATCAAAGCCTTTCGCTTCCTCATCTACCCATCCCTCGGCCCATGTATAGAACAGGGTTGGAACAGTAGTATAAGCATATTCCTAAGCCTAAGCTCAAGCGTATGGATGAGCCTATTCCTAAGCCTAAGCCTAAGCCTAAGCAAAAAAACTAGTCTAAATCTTAAACTGACTCTATTTAGCCCCTTCGGACAACGATCCGACCCTGTTCCATACATGGGCCATTACCTCAATAGGCTCTTGTGTTTACTATTTAGTGACCAAAGTCCACTGTCGGCCATTATCTCTCACACAGCCCAAACGTAAAGCTACCGCGACAGCCAGTCTCCTCTACGCTTTAAACGAAACATTCAAACATAATCAAATACTCCAACGGTCAACTCACAAAACAAACCTCCAAACTGCATTATTTCCACAATAACAACCTTAGTTGACAGTAATAGCTTTCTGGTCACAAGCCGATGCTTTATCTCATAACCGGTCAGTAACTCTGAACAGAGGGCACTTAACTTAAGCCTACCTCCTGATCGTTGAACCACTCTTCTCAGTTCGAACCCAATATGTTTTACGAATATTTACCATTTCCTACACTTGAAAAACTTCAAAACTTCCATTCAGCATCCCCCCAATGCTTTCTAAGACAACTACTACAGGACTGCGCAAATCTTAATTTAGCCAGCGAACATAAACACAAACACCAGCATCCAACGCTATTTTAACCTCAACCCAACAAACTTCCCATCTCAACATTTCTATCAAGTTTACGTTTAGAACAAGAAGACCAACCTAAACATTACTATCTCTATCAACAATTCACTCTTCGAAAACAGCTAATATACATATTCTAGGCCCGTATTCTCTCATGTGTATAGCAACTATCGTCAGGTAGTAATAGGTTTTCCTACTCGCTAACTACTGCAGTACCTGAATTCAAAATTAGCACAGGAGTAGATTAAATCAAATGCGAAAAATGTGTCAAAGTTTGAGTCTCAGCATTCATTGGTTCGAAAGTTACAAGGCCTATCACCAACTGGTGATAAGTGCTACACACATTTGAGAATACAAGCGCTAGTTTCATTATTTATGTCTATAAGCTGGCATTCCACATAATATTGCATGTACGTACATATACAAGTAAAATCCTTAGGGCTCAAAATACGTTATGGCTGACGAGTCCACCACTAGCGTCTTAAACTTTTTAATAAATATACTTTGACATGTGTAAATAAATGGAATGTGCCCCCTAGCAGTAATCTACCCAGTTCTCAATGCTTCCAGCTAATCCCTTGTAAAGTCCAACAACGTAACTAAGAAACAGCACAACTTTTAAAATGATTAACCACCTGACATTCGGCCGCTGTTACTTTAAGGGGCGTCCAGGTTTCTGGCGGGTCTATAAAAGAGTAGGTTTAGATTCTAGATTACATTTTTTGCTTAGGCTTATGCTTAGGAACACATTTTTGCAACGCTTAGGCTTAGGATTAGGAATACGCTTAATCTACTGTTACGCCCCTAAAACTAACATTGACCAGACATTCTAACTGATAATTTTGATGACAACTGAAAATATGGCACGAACACGCGACGATTTTATCTTGACGGTACGATAACTGTATTTAAATGTTTTTTGCGACTGAGCTTAGCGAGAAACAATTTTTTAACCTGCTCAAGGTATATATATTCTACAGCCTGTAAAGGTACCTTTTTCCGAGTCTTTACAGAATGTTTGAAAGAGGATATATCCCTCCTATTCCACCTTGCATACCAGACTGCTACTAAAGACAAGACTATTAAAATGATACAACTCGCGAACAGACGTTTCCACTAAGCCAAACTGATCGTTCAGTGTCATGTTCAATTTATTAGCTAGCCATATGCAAGCTTGATGCCCGTATACTTAAACTAAACAAGTGTAGCGTCTATCACTAGTTGCAGGGTGCGCCCGGATATTGATTTGCCAGAAACGCCGGAACCGGATAGTAATGTTTTACCGGAACTCAATATTAACCCGGCGCAGCGTGAACGTTTGTACACTGGTTGATGTACGTAATTGAATCGCGTAGTATGTTGTATATGTTTATATATTGAATTAGGATACATTGTGAGTTTAAATTTTTCATTTTTAGTGCACCCCGTATCAAAACTTGAACTTTTTTGGCTGGCCCACAAATGCATATCGTAGCAAAAGATGTTACAGATGCTTAATTGTAAAAAACAGTATTTGAAATTCGGAACCACCTGTGTAAATATCTGCTAGGTTTATGCATGCCGCCACCGGATATATACTGGAACTGTATATTATTCACCAGTGAATGACGATAGTCAGGGTGCAACCGGAATTACAATTTACTGGAACCAGAAGAATTTGAAAAACTTAGTGGAAACGGAACCGGAAAATGAAAAAATACATTCCACCGAAAAATTCATTTTAGTTTCCTTTTTTGTACTATTATTGGTGAAATAGTCCTAGTTGGAGATATATATTCACTTTACTTGCTGTATTTAAGATTTTCATAATCAACGGGAGCGAAATCAACCTTGGATGGTTCATTTTCGGCGATTGTCAAGATTTGCCTACTATACTAATGAAATGTATTTAATTTTTATCGACAATTCTTAATGGAATATCTTAATTTCCACCGACCAAATTTTAACACCGGAAGTTTTAATTCCAGTAAAAATGTAACGGAATCGGAACCGGACGGTGAAAAAATGCCGAAACCGAAACCGGAATTCCGGTTGCACCCTGACGATAGTTTAAATTTTGCATATTTTTCACGTTAAGCACTTGCGACTAATACACTACAATACATACAACATATAACCTAACCACAATAAAGACATCATCACAACAAATCCCAAAACCAATTCCCTACAAGCTTAACCTAAACCAAAATTCAAACATCATTAATATCAAACCAAACCAGCCCAAACAACCGGAATGAACCAAATCAGTCAATGACCACACTTGTCTATCGTCTAACGTAACGAATGACAGCAACGCCTTCAACGTTATGTATTAAAATAAGCTAAAACTAATTCAAACCCGATTGTATGCTTTAAAATTTAACTAATGACCAGTGACCGTAAACAATTCGACCAATGTTACTTTTACGGGCGTAACAATAGATTAAGCGTATTCATAAGCCTAAGCCTAAACCTAAGCGTTGCAAAAACGTATTCCTAAGCCTTAGCCAAAGCAAAAAATGTAATCTAGAATGTAAACCTACTCTTTTATAGACCCACCGAAACCTGGACGTCCCTTAAAGTAACACGGGCCAACAATTCGATATTTTAAAACATAGACATACAATGGATGACCACAGGGGCGGAACTAGTTAAAGGGCAGTCAGGGCGGCATGCCATGGCTCCTTCGAAAGGTCCCAAAGAAATTTTTTTCAATAAATGGCAGTTAATAGAAACCATGCAAGTCGATTAAAAATCGTAGATAAAACTGGCCCCAGTTGGACCCCTGCAAATAACTTGCTGGCTCTGGCCCCATTGTAACAGGCCGACGTTCCTCCGTCAATTTGTAACCACGCAATAATCTGCCTAGGCCAATTTTACTGCCCGGAAAAGGTCAATCGTTTCCCCCGGAAAAATCTGCCTACACCGATTACTACCCAGAAACATCTAGTCAGATAAATCGTTCCGCCGGAAAGGCGGATCTTTCCCCCAATGCAAATCTTTCACCCTTCTATGGCATAACGACAAAATTACAAAATCAGGTTAAATGAAACCCAAATTTCAATCAAAAAAGTGCAATTCAATCAGATCGTTTTAGCCAGTTCCGGAGCAAAAACAGGTCGATCTTGTGAACCAACTTAATTTTTCTGGGGGGCGGCGGTGCAATTTTTTCTAGGGGACCCTTGGCTACGGACGCGCATCTACCACAAATTATACAGTTAGGTTACACCTACGTTTCCGCGCTAAATGTTCCACAAAGTAGAATACCAACGCCGGATATCCGGTCGCATCCTGAACACCCATACATTTGGCGCGGTTATCCTCAAACAAAAAACCTAAGTATCTACGCCCATGAGCTAATTTTAAATCAAACCTAAACAACAAACAAACAATAGAATTTCAAATTTTTACAAGCCATCCGTATTTGTCTGAGAAAAGCTAAATAAATTCAATAAATAATAAATAACCAAAACTGTAGTGAACTTTGTCTGGTTCGTTCCAGTAATTTTAAGTTTAAACCAGTCAAGCGTCAGATAAACTTTGAAAAGCAAGCAAACTCAAATTATGTTGATCATTCTATCAAATGCAATCTTGCACACGATCGACGCCTAATAATACTACACTAAGAGCCGTGGTTACACAACGGCGTCGATTTAAATGATCGAAATTGGAACTCGTTTTGACTCTGAATTCTAATGCAAGCCGGAAATCGTAGCAATGTAGTTAAAGGCATTAAACAATTTAAAAATGCAAACTACAAAAATAATATATAGATTACTTATTGTCCTACTGTTAGCCACCATTATACGTCGCATTACGTAATATGTCGTAGGTTAATCTGCTATTCAGGCCAATTATCGCAGCTCAGGTTGATGGTTACTGTTACCTGTTTATAACTTGGCCCCGGTTGGTACCGGCCACTGTAAAAATCCTGACCTGGGTGAAACTCTAACATATACATATTGAGCTGGTTCAAACAATATAAACATGATAAAAAATTACGTAATTGTAAATTAATATCTTTTTACTTAATGTATTTTATTTTTCGTACAGCACCGAGTTCAAATGTTTACAATTATTCGAAACAATTTAAACATATTCTACAACGCTCAAAAATTAAATTCCGTTGCCTCTCGATTCCAGTTCCGGGTTCCGGCGATAAAATTGAATTCCAGTTTCGATTCCGGCTACATTTTATTCCGCTTCGAACCCTGATGATACGTACCATTGTTTAATACTAGATACGGTCCCTATTTCTCACTACGACCCTCCTGAAACCCAACATTCCTTGCATATTTATTTTACACCACATAGCAATAACAACAACATAATAATAACAACTCAGATCGTAACGCAGAGAAGCTTATACCATGATTAATGACTAAACGCTGCTACTCGCGGCAGTTTCCGTTTGCTATCAATATAGCAAAGTAGGACAGCACACACACACCAGCTCGGCGTCTTTTCTGACTCAAAACAAACACCATGTGACTCACAACTAAAATAGAACTCACCAATTCCTCAAAACAATAATAATAAATATTCATCTCAGATTAAAATTAGCTCTTGAAACTATTACTACACACTTACCATAATGATGCTTAAAACCCAATAACATGCTCCGTAATTCTTAGCTTGATCCACCGGAGACATCAAAACATTCAAGCACCACCAACCCCCAATATATTTAGTCATAGTCGGCAAACATAAAACACTCAACCTGTGCGTTCAATTAATCCGTACGCCTTTCAAACTTTATGCGCAGTTTAAATTTCAGATCGGATTCACCTACGGTTGCTTTTACAAGGCTTGTAATATATATATTGTTAACATTAAAAACAGCGATTTTTCTAATATAACTGTTATCCAACTTAATATGATCTTCTAACAGCCAAGGTAAAATCATCAAACTATATCCAAAATTAAAGATGACGATAAAAAACACCAAAAAGCTATCCAAACGAGACAGACGTGTAGTCTGACCTACATTAAAATCAAAACAGCAAAAAAGCTAATAAACCAGAACATAAATAAAATGAAGTAATAAATACGAAGAGCTCATGCAAAAAGCATTACAAACGAACATCAGGAGCGGTGTACTAAACAAGTAATACAATCCTTTCCCGAAATTTCAGTCGATATCGCGGTGCAACCGTAATTCCGACTCCGATTAGAATTCCGATTCAAAACGAATTCCGATTTCGATTCCTATTGCACAATCAATCGGAATCGGTATTTTGAAATTTTAATTTTAATCCAACTTTATGATATGTTGCATAAAAATTCTGTTATCAAATTGCTTTCGATGAATTAACTTATCAATATTGATTGTAGTTTAGCTTTACAGAACCAAAAATTATCGCCAATTTGTTCATACGACCTTTTTGAAAATTGTTGCAAGCTAACACACAGCCGAAATCAACATTATATTTGTAAATACATGGTTGCAACCGGAATTATTATTTAACGGAACCGGAATTTCAAAAAATTACCGTAAAAGGAATAATTTTAATTTTCTTTTTTTTGCAATATTATTTGTGAAATAACGCTAGTTGGAGATGTTTACTTTCGGCGTTTGTCAAGGTTTATATACTATACGAATGAAATCTATATACTTAATTTTTATTGTCTTTTTTAGTAAAATATCTTAATTTCCACCGACCAAAATTTAATACCAAAATTTTTAATTCCGGCAACAATTTACCGGAACCGGAAGGTCAAAAATTGCCGGAAAATTCTGGTTGCATCCTGTGTCAATACCAATTATACGTACAGTCACAAAGTTTGTAGTTCCGATTCCGATAAAAATTTGCGGTTCCGATCCCACTTCTGTTTTGCAACCTGATTGATGTATAATATATATGTGTGTATGTATGTATGTATGTATAATATATTATATATCAAGGTTTTAACATTAACTAAATTTTAGAAGAAGCACGAACAAGAATTTATTTTTTCACCGGAGGGGGAACCGGAACAGGAATTGCAAATATATTGCGCCTGTGAATTACTACTAATTAACCATAAATCAAAATAAAATATGCTATTCGCCGTCGACTGTTTGGCATTCTCAGTAAACACTTTTCCGACTTCTACAAAGACAGCTGTCGAATGCTTTAAATTATAAGGATTGTGCCGATGAAACACAAGTGAAAAGGAAAAAAAGCTTCATAATTTGCCACAAAAACTGCACAAAATCTCATTCGTGCGTTTTTCAACGCCGCAACGGAAACAGGAACAGGAATTGAATTTTTGATTCATTTCCAGCCGGAATAGCAGTTTGGAGTACCTAAATTTGTCAATCTTATAGGACAGAACTAATTTCCTCACTGCGCTGGCTTGCATACAACGTTAACTGCCTGAGGTGATGTCATCACGAAAACGAAATCTTACATGTGCTCCTGACCAACTTAAGACATCAAATGCTTTATCTGCTTCATCAAACGCAACTAACAAAAATTAAACATCACGTAGACAAAGCGAGAAACAGAGTTTACATACTACAAATCTACATTTCGTTTTGTTCACACGACACTGTCAAGCACTATACATATTCGCCATAAACAACACTAAAGCTGACGTGAAAATTCTAAAATTAGACTCAAAATCCACACACTAAACTGTATCATGAAAACGTCAAAACGCTACATACAACACGTTCGTTATGTTCGTAGACAAATGAAGTGAAAATAATTGTGTAAATACAATTCGTCGTAGTTTAAAATCTAAATGCGTACAAAAACTAAAACAAAATAGAAATAATTGATTAAAATTTTTATTATTCACTTATATATAAATATATACGGCAGGGTTCCAACAGGAACTAAACTTTGCCGGAATAGGAACAGGAAGTGAATTTTTGCAGGAATTCCGGCCGGAACAGGAACCGGAATTTGAAATAATTCTCATCACCGAATTATTGTCAAAAAATGTTTAAGCGAATTTTTAGCCATTTCATCATCAACTTTTGCGAAACAGTTTACTAATAAAATTGAGCTAATTGCAAAAACACTCATTTCGAAATAACAATTTTTCAAAGACAAATTTTCCAATAATTATATGCTTATGAATAATTTTCCACAAAACCGTAAGAAATCTGGTTCCTGCATCTTTGAATGCAGGAACAGGAAAAGGAATTAAATTTTTGCAGGAATTTCAGCCGGAACAGGAATTCCAGCGGAACCCTGGTGCGTATATCTTAAAGATGTGCTGATACCAAAACTACTGCCAATGCACTTTCTAATTTGAACACACGATGTTTACAGAACATAAAGGAAGATTACATTACATCATCACAAACGCGACAGCTTCAAGCCTTAAAATCAAACACGGTTATACTTCACGAGCAACGTTCATTTCAGACCCCATTTTAATTCTGGTATCTAAAACTAAGCGGTTTTTAACTGCGAAACGTATATGAATTACGGTTTAAACAATAAACCACGTTCCTGTTCTGGCACAACACAATCGTTCGCGTTGGAAACTCGAAACACATTTGTAGTCAGCAGTGATTTGTTCACTATTTTTCTCCGTTGACCTGAATTGGTTGAACAACACTAATCGAGCTGTAACTCATGAAGCTAAAAACTACCGTTTGCAGTCCACCCAAGGCACTAGCAACAAACAACTTTGTAATGTTTGACAATTAACAATTCAATGTCATCGAAAAACAATGTATATACCACGGGCGTTGACGGGTATTTTTTTCGTAGGGGGGGCAGACCAATAGTCGGGGAGTGCTAAGAAAATTCGAAAAATCGAGTAACGGTCCAATATTCGGCGGCTCGTAAGAAAATTCGAGGGGAGTTTTGGAAAATTGCAATGACCATACAACAATTTTTGACTATTGGTTCGTCGTAAGACGGCGATTAAAATTTTTCAATCACCGGCACCAAAGATGCCGTTAAGCTATTTGAATTTTCTGGAAACCAAAGTCCACAAAATACGCGCACTCTAACCAAAACAGAAGTTTCCCGGTCGCTAGAAATTTGACGTTACACCCTGCTAACCTTAGCACTGAAAACTGCAGATATCATATTCATATTTAAATGCAAACTGCGAACTTTAGCGGCATCTTACAATAAAACAGTATTGGCGTGAATAGCCGATTGGCCTGCGACATATACATATACTAATACCATCTCGTATTATACACCGGGCAAGCTACACTTTCACAAAAAAATCAAAATGTCACTTAAAATCTAAAATCACCCGTAACGGAACATACCATACTCGTCGCTAAAATTAACACTAGTACAAGTACAACTATATACGTATTTACGTAAGTCCAAAATCCTTTCACAACCATTAAAATTCTTTGATCAATTCGCATTAACCTCAACGAATTCGCTAAAACGCACTGCGATCTGTACGACACACAACACATTCTCTGTATAGATTTGGATATGCATCTATATATAATATATACACTATTCAATAACTGCGCATATATTGCAATTATGCAATCAAAATGCAATTCCACCTCTATATATAAGGTACTGAAAATACTCTGGAACGCGCATCACAACGCTGTGTTCACATAAGTGCACTTAAGTAAGATGATGAAGCAAAACGCAAGACTTAAATCGAATCGAAATCTGCTAACAATTTTCAACAATTTAAGTTATTTTCCAGTTTTTTTTCAACATTTCACTAAATATGCTAAAAGTCGGAGATATCGCATACTTAAGTCATTGGCACGGTGGCGCTGTACTTGTCGTGCTGCGCCTTCCGGCGCCCTGTGTCACTACCCGTCACTACATGGTATTTTAGAAGTAACTACCCACACTATGTCAATCAATATCTTCTGGCGTAATATTTCGCAATGGTTGTTTATAGCTGTTTTTAATATTTCAGGTTATTGTAAATATATACTGTTTATACCATGGATTCCCCACGATGATCTCTCCCTAAAAATCTGTGTTGTAAAACTTTACTATAAATACTGAAATTATGCCGAAGTCTCACGCCAGTGGAAAAATCATTTCGACTCACAATACCTCCTTGTAAGTAAACTTTTAATACTTGTCTATAATTATACAAAAAAACAGGCGAGCTACCTCTGCCCAGTCAACCGATAGTTAGCATCAAACAGTGGGTAGTTACTTCTGAAACACCCGGTATACGGTATCAAACGTGTTTAATATGCGTACGATACCGCACGATGACCGACAGCGTCGTCGGGAGACGGCCGGCGCCGAACAGGTGACGGACCGCGCCGGACGTCATCAAAAGTATTGCGCCACCCATAGTATCTCATAGTATTCAGTGGATTTTGTATGCACACACGTCAAGAGTTGAAATATTTCAAACTAAAAATCCAACCCGCAGGTAGTCAAGCCATAACACCAAGATGTTCTTAATGTGTTAATACGAATACATGTTTCTGTACGAATAACATCATAGTGATGGGCACCGGATAACATATATATCATCCGGATATCCTACACATTTTGCCAAATAACTATCCATATATCATAATTATTCAGATATCAGCGACCTAACGAATAATATCCGCATAAAAAATTAACCAGATATCCAGTGTCCATCACGAATAAACACAGTTCACAAAAATGCGCGATCCGCCGTGCACCTGTGCAACCGATACCATCTAACTTTGGGTGCAATACGTATACGTACATTTCTTATTCTATCCATGTTTGGTCCAATGGCCAATCAACACGTACACAAAATAACGTTTTTTATTCTATCCATGTCTGGTCCAATCGCCAATCAACACGTAAACAAAAAATACTGCTCAAGTTCAAATCACAGCGAGTGGCTCACAAAAACTATGAAATAAACAACAAATCAACCAACAACACAGCAGTAAATATGTGGCAATTTTTCAAGAATCCCTAAATCCTACTGGATCGATTTTAATAAACATTTTATCTCAAAATCATCAACAAACATTGCCAACCATCTGTATTAGTACCAAGGTTCCGGGTTCCATAAGAACTTCAATTCCGGCTTCCGGCCGAAGTCCTTGCCAAACAACCAGTTCGTTTTCTTGCTTTACACAACAAGTGAATCAAAATATATTCAAAGTTTTTGTGGCAAATATTAATTTAAACTGCGTCAACTATTAAACAATTAACTCGTTCCTGTTCCTGTTCCGGCCAAAAAATTAATTCGTATTCGGCCGGTAACATTTAAAAAACCACTGTTGGAGCCAGGGTGCAACCGGAATTACAATTTACCGGAACCGGAACCGGAATTTGAAAATTTTACCGGAACCGGAAAATGAAAAATGCATTTCACCAAAAATTTCATTTTAATAGTATTTTTTGCTCTATTATTTGTGAAATAACCTTAGTCGAACATAGGTATTTATTATATTTGTTGTATTTTAGATTTTCGTCGTCGACTTAAGTGAAATCCACCATCAACGGCTTATATTCTGAGTACAAGTGGCTTTCAAAAGAGATTCTTAAAAATTAGCAAAGTTAAGAAAACGGCCAAATTATAACACCGGAATTTTTAAATCCGGTAAAAATTTACCGGAACCGGAACCGGAAGGTGAAAAAATGCCGGAACCGGAACCGGAATTCCGGTTGCACCCTGGTTGGAGCCAAACCAATTGTTCGACCACAACTCGTAATCCATTAGTACAATCGTTCAAATAATGCAACAAATTCGACTCAGCTCTACAAACTGCGTCAATATAAACTACTCTTGCTTACAATCCAACTACTCTTTGTGCCGTGATTACATCAAATTCCTTATTAACGGTCCCTTCACAGTGTCTGAGCACTCCGAAATATATACGTACAGTTACTACAGTATACACATATCGGCGACCCTCATCACAAAAAAACTCACATACTAACACACACTGAGTTGTAACAACATATTTTTGTACAATATTTTTGAAATATATACTGCACTACCCCCCACGTCCTTACTGTACAATACCGATTCCTTAGTGGTCTGTTCAGAAACAAAACACAGTCTTTGACTCCGCACCTTATCTGTAATTTTAACCATAGTCAAAACTGTAATATGTATACTATATACAACGGCGTAGCCAGGGCCACGGGACACGAATAAGGGGTCAGACCCGATTCGTGATCTTTGTCCACGCGTTTTAAGACCTTTTTTCAATTCGTAACACAAAAACCACAGAACTTAGCCGCTTTTTTCCAAAATTCTGGCTACGCCCCTGACTCGGTCGAACTGTAATATATACAATACATGTACATAAACCACAAAAAACATATATATATATACACTGTCACTTAAACTACACACACGTATGCATACATTTCTACCACGAGTGATTGATTACAAAACAACCAACAAGTGCAATAATGCGTTTTCGAGCTTTGCAATTAGTAGCAGCAGCAGTTATTCGCCACCTTATCAATCCAAATGCAGGTAAAACCATGACAAACAGACATCGGCAATACGGCCTGGTAAACAAAAACTAAATATTCCGCTGGAGCTGTAAACCTATTCAACACTGTCAATGTCAATCTCCAAACCTTCCAATAAAATTTCAAGTCAGTTACATTAAGGAATTTGGCCAATGTTACTTTAAGGGGCGTAACAGTAGATTAAGCGTATTTCTAAGCCTAAGCCTAGGCCTAAGCCAAAGCAAAAAATGCAATATAGAGTCTAATCCTACACTTTTATAAACCCACCAGAAACCTGGACGCCCCTTTTAAAGTACATAACATGGGCCAGAAATTTAACGAAAAATTCTGATGTTTCGAGCTTAACTGAGGGCAAAATAAGTTTTATTTTTAATTTATTTGTACTACGTACACAAATATATACCGTTCCCATAATTTCCCAACGTTACTGCATCTATGCACCAGCATCATACATAGGTCCGTATAAATTCGCTAATCTAGCTTATGCTAAGCGGTGATTCTACAACTCTCTAGTCTTACTAACAAAGTTCAGATCTGAGACAATGGTTGGCTCCCACTTTAGTTCAACCCAATCAAACACGACACCAATTATTGATCGTGATTTTTTCTATTTTAGCCCAAGCGAAGACCAAACCAATTGGTGGCAATGGTTTATTTTCCAGAGCTCTGAAATAACATAACCGCTTGACTTTAACTAAAAAAACTGAAGAAATCGGCCAGCCAATGGCACACAAACCAAAAATTTTAAATATTACTAATTGATCGTCTAATGAAATTTTCACACACGCCATAAATGTAACAGACGGAGTGTACACGTTCAAAAAACATCCAAGTAACTACCGCTAAATACTCAAAACATGCAATAGCAAACATTTAAACACAAGTATCGTCAAAAATATACCTAGAAAATTAATGAAAAGTAAACAAACTGCGACAATACATATCAAATATAAAGTAACATAAACTCTATAATTTTACAATAAAAGATACCAAACAGATGTTTACCGTGTGGCAAAAATTGAACACACATTGCACGCAGTTACACTAACAAAGAAACTAAGTAACATAAAACAAGTGCGAAATTTAATTATATTGAAACTTTTCAAAACCAATAGCCGGATAACGATTTTTAGATCGATAACCCGGATACAGATTTTTGAGTATAGCATTCGCCGCATGTATAAAACATGGCTGAAGACAAATACGCATGGTTAAATCCAATTATAAGCCAATACCTAATATCTGCGACTTTGATTGTAACCAGTGCTCTATGCGTACATAAGTGCAAACCTTAAACAGCGCCTGCAGTAATTCCAGTAGCACCATACCCATTTAGTGAGACCAGGGATGGAGACAGAAACCTGACTACCGGGACCGGCCAAGAAAAGTCTCGATCTCGGTCAATTTTTGATCATCACCGAAAAAAATTAAAATTTTCAAAATAAATTATTTCTAATGCTTTTTCGTAGTTTTTTGTATTTTCATAGTTTTTTGGTTTTTTCATATCTTTTTATGTGTTTTTCTATAATATCATCTGCTCGTAATTATTGCGTAACTATGAAACTTTATAATTTAACAAAAAATATCCGACTTCTGGTCTCGGTTCTGAACTACCGAGACTCTAAAAACGAGACCGAGACCTGCCAAATACCAACACTTGCCGAAACCTGCCAAATATCGAGACATGTCGAGACCGAGAGTCCCATTTCTGGGGGAGACCTATAAAAATATTTTATGTGATATATACGCAAAGCAATACGCATAGTGTTTAAATGTCTACACCATAATTGTATTTTAATTGTATCAATGGCTTTTTTGGCCTTTACTTATATTGCTATATATATTTTTTCTCAAAGTTAACACCAACGGATTCAGAATTTGGATGTATACCAACTAGTTATAAAACAGATTGCTCTCACCTAATGATTTACATGATAGCGGGACAAAAAATGGCATGCAATCCTAATAAGCAGTGAAATCATTTAACCACTCCTAATTTGTAATTAAACAATTACGCTAATAAGTCAATTAGTTAGTAGCTAGCTAGATTTGGGTTCGAGGGCACTGTAAAGTGCCAGGAAACAAAACCGAAGAAAGGTTAGCTGGTTTGGTGTCGGCGAAGGTATTCCATGGTCCAGAACCATTTTCAAATATAGCACTATCGACAGTATTTCACTTGGTTGGAAAACAAACCTTGGAGGAAACTTATGAAATAGATACGGATATCATTACCTCTTGAGATGTAAGAAATATGCGGTTTTACGTAGAAAAGTTTTTGGAGCAACGGTACTTCAACAGGATAGCGTTTCAGAGCTAGATATTAGAAAAATTATTCACTTTTTAATAGAATACAAACAAGACATTAAGTCTGCTGGTCAGTATTTAAAGATGAACAAGAGATGACAGGGTGATGGGCGTTTGAGTGCCGGCACACTTTAAATACTACCTTCTCCTTTTTTATCTACCTAGTAGCTAATTATCCATTTATCTGTTTTGGAGGTTGATGAACAATTTATTCAGAAACCTCGCAACAAAAAGCCTTTTAGTACTGAAATCAGATCGCTTGTAACTCTAATACTTAGTAAAATAATGTAAAAAATCCTAATTTAGATTTAACCAATTATTCAAATTAACCTATACCTAATAAAGAGCTTTTATTTTGAAAAGCAAATTCGAGGTTAACACTACAGGATTATAAACTTTCAAACAAAAAGGTACCTATAGCGTTCGACCCCTGAGTACGTACAAATTCTAAAACATTGGCTCAATGGTAGCGTAGCGCTGTTCGTCTCAAAATGAAGCGGGTCATGTGCTTGAAAACCAGATCAGTGTCGCTAAACTGACAACTACCTTAAGCTAACTTGTGAAAAATGCATCAGGGTAATTTTCAATACAAAACAGTAGAATAATGCTTACTACCATAATCTGCCCTTTCTCGTCTCACACCAAACATTAAAATATACAAACCATAAAAATATACCACAAAAAATCACGTGACAAACAAAATGTTTAGCACTCACCTTTCACATGGTAGTCCAATTCAGCAAACGATGTATTTTTCTCTTTTTTCGAAAATCGCTTCTCCATTATATAGGTCTTACAAAAAATCTGAAGCAGGGAATCATTCCAAATGCAACAGAATCATGTTTAATATAATCGGCAGTGTATACTTGAATATGATACATAGTAGTTTATACTACATAATACTTGCGGATGCGAACAAGCTGAAATGAAAATCGCACATAAGTGCTACAAAATCAATACAACAGCCAATGTCAAAAAATATGAACACATACAACAGTCAATGATGAGCAGTCCCTGCAGGACTGAAATCCGGGCTATGTCCTTTTTATACGATACCTAACCAGCGTTTGCTAAGGTAACCTATCTCCTTGTTCATGTGTAGTGTGGCACAGAGGATAATCCTTCTACTGACCGACTTTAACTAGCTACGTTAAATATGCAGCTGTAGCTAACCGAAAATATTTATTTATAACTGATTCCCCTGTCCTTCCGATTGTGCTAAACTAAACAAACACGTTTCCAATCTTTATGATTTTCGGTTAACGAAACAAACATCTGTTACTGAGCTTTCTTATGGTGCCGATGTTTAAATCTGTGTCACGGAAGATAAGAATTTGATTTTCTGGTAGGTTTATATTGACATAACACTGGTAGGTTTTATACTGACAACAAATGTTTCAACACACACATTTGTAAAAATATTAAGCATGGCTGGTCTTTTAACATTCCTTTCGACGGCGCCAAAAGAACCAAAAAATGCATAAGTAAGCAATTAGGTTCAAATAATTGAACCATGTTTAAGTTTATATCATTGAAGCAGGACAAGTTGATTGACACAGGGGCCTTTGTGAACAACAAGGTCCCTGTGTGGATACGTCGAACCTTGGTTAATCGTGGGAATCTTGGTAGTCGGCATGGTATCAGTATTCACGAAACGTTAAACAAACAGGCATTATTTAAACTTGATACTTGATTCTGCTACGGTTTTGGTATTTCAAAATTAAGATACATACAAGAAGTGTTAACGCAGCAGGATTACTTACCGACATGCAGCAGTTGCAGGCTTTACAGGCAAGCAAACTAAAATTGTAAAAAGTGTAGGCCGTTGATCTCTGAAATGTTGAAAGTGAATGGGTTACCTCAATGTATTGTTTTTTTACAATTTATATATGTTGTTTCTTCCACTTTATTACGTTTGTGTTTTTACATTCTGTATTGTCAATTTCATACAGTTCATGTAAATAAAGTGGGAGCTGGAAATGGTATCCCATGAAGCTCAACTGAGGTAACCATTTCCAACTTCCAACTTGAACTTCAAAAACTTATAAGCACGATTGCAACAACATACTTTTCAAATATAAGGTTTGAAATACAACCTATGTAAATAATATAGCTAGCCCAGAACTCTACTGAACTTGGATCAAAGTAAGTATTGGTTGCAAGGTTTTGGTTAGACCACTGAACACTTGCCTAAAATTTAAAGCATAAATTTCGTCTCAGTCGATATTTTCTTCTTCTTTTAATTTTAGCGAGCTTGAAATGTCGCTTAGCTTAAGTATGAGTTTGAACAAATTTCAAGTGCAAATTTCGGGTTCAGAGAACGAAGAGTATTCCATATTTACATGCAAGCAGGAATTTGTATTTCAGCTTTATTGATCAGAGATTTCAAGTTTCTGTGGCTATCAAAGCATAATGAGTGCTTTATTGCGCAGATTATCTTGTATATTAATTGAAAGACGTATAATGGTGCATGTGCCGTCAGGTAAGTGCCTGAAAATGATAATCCGATGTAAACTGATATGAAACTTTAGCCTAAGTAAATGAGTATACCTTGCTCGCCCGTGTGTGTGCGTATGCAATATGCGTTGCAATGAATACTTGACGGCAGTGTACTTGTTAAAAATGTCTGATCTAAAGTCTTCGACCGGTCCTGGTTGAATGTACGCAGTCCAGAAAAACATTTTGTGCTTAAGCTGGAAAAGAGGATTGCGGGTGGTTTCGAACTAGCGAACTTCTGCGTGTCCGGCAGACGCTATTACTACTCTGCCAACCAGCCCGCATATCCAACTACCTTTTTCGTAGACTATATTTGTCAACCGTATGCTGCCAGATACCCTTTTCGTAGACTATATATGTCAACCGTACTCTGCCAGATAGCATACATACAGTGCACTGCACTATAACAGACATGTCTCACATGCTTTCAGCAAGGTCGTCCCTTGACCGTCCACTCTATTTTCGACTAAATAACGTGTTCATAGCGCGGCTTACCATTGCGTCCACAGAGTAGCCCTCATGTCAGTCTAGATAGGAATCGGGACTTAGACCTTTCAACTAAGCAGCTGGAAAAGCGGGTTGCGGGTGGTTTTGAAATAGCGAACTTCTGCGTGACCGGCAAACGCTGTTACCACTGTGCCACGCAGCCCGCATCTCCAACTAGCTTTCTCGTCGACTATATATGTCAACCGTATGCTACCAGCTAGCATACATATAGTGCACTGCACTATAACGAACAAGCATATCTCACATGCTTAAATGCCTAAAGTGTGCACATTTGTTCTTGTGTGCGTGCACGTGGTACCGTTCTCAGTAGTATATACCTTCCTAAAATGATGCAGCTTGATTTATGCACATATATCAGCACGTTTTGCTGTCTGGTTCTTATTTCATTTAATTTTAGCGTCAGCGTCAACGACCGAGACGATTTTACCAAACGAAGATACAGAGAAACGTGATTATTTTGATATGGACACAAAGAAATTAGCAGAATATGCGTGTGTTAACTATCATAAAGAAGGTAAGTCCATTCAAGTGATACTTAACACAGAAAGGTGGTTTCATTTGTCAGGTCTTGTAAAAAGTCAGCTGGCCTAAGTCAAAACTACCCGTAAGCTAACGCCTGCGGACTAAGATTGCGGCCAAGACTTACTTTAACTATTATAATACTTGGGCGAAACGGAGTAAATAATTCGTACACTTATGAAAATAAAGCAACCTTACTTGTAAGTTAATTCTCAGTAGTTAACTCTATTATATGTCGTTTGTGGTGGTCAACAGCTGTGAAAAGATATTGTGAATGACGCATTATTCGCAACTGATTTTAATTCGTTTTGGAACAGTTGCGCAGTGTCACTAAAGGAATACCGAAGCCAAATTTCTGTCTTTCATATCAGATTCTTAATATGTGTTTGCAGTCAAATGATTTTAGCAATATTTCGGCTACTTTATTATACATTTTTGGCGTTTATTAAACATTGTTGTATATAATAGCGTAGTTGGGTGCACTTATTAGTATTATAATCTAGATGTTTTTGCTTTTTTAATACAACAGTCAGTTTTTCGTTGCAAATTGATTTTAGGTTCCCAAATCAAACTGGGCGCAGATTCTGAATATCCGAGCTGGCTGTGGGAACTAAACACTGATGGACCGCGTGCCCTCGAAAATTTAGACCCCAATACTTGGGAATATTGGCGAAGATACAGAAAACTTGCAGTTCGACAGCAATTTAGAAACAAAGCGTCATGTTTCAAATTTGCTTACAACTCAAGACATTATATTGCCGGTGGAGAAACGATACCTTTGAATAAAAAGTATATTAACACGTAATCGTAGTAACTGTAACGACTTTAGCTGCAAAATTTTTGTGTCGCGTTTGATAGTTTTTGGACGAAATTGAACGAAAACTAATATTGAATATTTCAAAAATGTATCATGGTTTGATAGTTGTTTAAAAATTGTGGAACTATTAAGCGGGACCAAAATCAATTTGAAACAATGTCATATATTTAACTTAAACGAGAATCAAAGCATAATGTGGGATTCACGGCATAACCGGGGCAGCTTGGGACTTGTTTTGTCTCCATTAGACTTTATTGTAACATTTTGTCTACTTATAAATTTTATACCATATTTAAAGAGTTGCTGCCTGCTATTATCAGGCATGTGTAGGTCACTTTGTGTTCTTTAATATATTCGACATATTATCTACTAATGTGTTATAATGTTTTCAATATATCTGCATAATTGAGGTAACAAACAAATTATGTGGTTCAGTATCATACAATTCTAGAAAATTCCAGAGTTTGTACTGGTAAAGGGCCAATATATCACTGCTCGAGAAGTTATTTGCATTGTGTAATTTTTTATTTGTTTTATAGCAGTAAATATCAATGTTGTTTAATTTGCCTTATTTTTTACGAAATCTATGCAATGTTTTCTTTTTAATTGAACCATGGCAGAAATTCTACCGGAGGCAGAGGTCGATTTTGTGCTGAAGACAGAGCTCTGGTGAAAAAATTGAGCTATCAGCGATTTACATTGACTTGAAAATTTTGTCTCGGTGTTTCCCAACCCTATAAATAATTTCACAAGACGTGATGAGCAGTGTAACCAGAGGTGCAACCGGCCGAAGAAATAGCGGCCGGCCCGGCAGGTTTCCAATTTTTAAATGGTTTATGCTACCGCCGTGTGAACTCTAAATTGTTGCTGATGTTGGTCACTTCATAATGAGACATTGTATTAAATCAAGGCAACCCAAAAACTATTTTTACAATCAACTTCAGACAAGCTGAGTTGACATACAACAGGGAATACGATATCTTGCCATACTTGCAAACGGCCAGAGGGTCAAGTATACGGTCGTCTTCATCATTATAGGCAAGAACATAGAGATGGTTCTAGTCTACACTACTATTTTTGTTTAAACTGGGCTCGATGCAGTACAATTCTCTGCCTCTTAGAGGTTATCTGAACAAAATTTAGCCATTTATTAAAATATTTTACAAATATATACACAGTACCGTTGAAAAACATTGGATTCCAGCAATGTAATATCACTGAGAAATTTGAAATGAAAACTACTCTATAAGTCAACTTTTAACACTTCTTATTGAGTAAAATTTCCACCCGCTCAGACAACGCTATTCAACTCATATCATGGTGGTGTGATCGTGTTTCAAACTGTTATACTGGCAATACATAAATGAATTGTATTTATTGTACTTGATTTAAAATTAAATATTGTTCTGTTATAAAATGTCTAAGAAAAATCCGGCATCCCGGCCGCACCGGCCTGCCTACCGAGGCTGGGCAGACTGGACCGGCCGATGGAGTGCTAGATGGCCGGCAGCTGGTTACACCTCTGGTGAAAATATACAACATATAGACGTAATTTATATAATTAGTTTTGAGCGTAAAAATAAGACAATTTCCAGTGTTTCTATAAAACGGAAACGAACGCCGATTTTTAATGGAACGGATCTCTGGTTACATTCTGCTGATGAGCGCATATTACGGAAGGTTCGACAGGAATTGTTTGATTTTTCTGAACGCTCATACATACGTCATTGGTGTCTGTTTATCCCTGGTCATAAAAAATACCATATCCCACGGTGTATACCAAGCATTGTGTAACTGACCCATGTTACTTTAAGTGGGCGTCCAGGTTTCTGGTGGGTCCATAAAACAGTATGTTTAAATTCTAGATTGCATTTTTTATTAGGTTTAGGCTTAATAGGAACACATTTTTGCAACGCCTGGGCTTAGGCTTAGGAAATACGCTTAATCTACTGTTACGCCCTCTTAAAGCAACATTGGCCGTGTAATTAGTGTTGGTACAAAACAAATAAAATGTTTCAGTATGCATATATTTCGATATTTCTTTCACTGTTATCTTTAGACTAGCAATAATTGACGGTTTGATAATAGCATTCGTAGGCTTGGGAACAATTTAGTTTTATATTTGGGCAAGTAGGTACATTTACTGTACATTATCATTCGTAGAGTAACACTTTGGTCTGTGCTGTCACGTTACACACTCGTCTTGGACGTATAATATTACCAGTATGGGTTAGAGTTGTAATGGTTTGAGATGGCGCCTTCGTATGGTATACAAAGTAGTCTTTACCGACCATCAGAAAATTATAGATAACTGTCATAAAGAACCGTGTATAGATCAGTGCCGGAACGTTTTCGTGCGTGAGTGTAATAGAGTAAGCTCTAAGCTTTAGACTATTTTTTGCTTAGGCTTTTAGGTATAAGCTCATCCTTACGCTTAGTCTTAGGCGTACACTTAGGAATATGCTTACACTACGGTTCCGGACCTGTTCTTAGAGCCATTAAGAAAACCGCTAAAGGTTAAGCACTATATTTCTTGCTATATTTTAACAGGTCTGACACCGTGCGATTTACGTACGGAAATATGCCCATCCACAAAAATGTGACGGATGACGGGTTTATAAAATTTTTAAAATTGCCGCGACCGGAGAAATCAGCCTTCCCCCTTCAGAAAGTTCTTCGCCCCCAATCAAAAGCTTGTACCCTGCTTTAATTAATGTATACAAGAATGTTGATTGATCACGGAAGTTTATTAGATGCTTAAATATGCAAAAAAATTCAAATTCACATGATTGTGTGTGGCAAACGCGAGCTGCCTTTGGTCCTTGGGGGATTTCGCGAAAACAAATCAGGCTTCAAAAAAATTTTCTCGAATTTGGCAAAATTCAGGTTAGCCATGCCGTTATTCACGTCTATTGGACCAGGGAACATTTATGCGAATATTATACGATATTCTAAAATTCCAGTAAATATATGATACTAAGCAGGACAACGTAATTTGTACTCCCTATAGTTGTGAAATGTTACATTCATGTTGCATTAAGTGATTTCGAACACTGCTTCTACATTTCTGTTTCTCGCGAGTCGCATTCAAAATAGCAGACAATTCAATTTTTTTTAAATTTGATAGCGCGGTCAACTTCCTGACAAAATGTTACCCGTTATTGTAATATGGACGAAACGCGTTCCACACTGCTCCAATTATAAACGTTATCCCAGCATAAACTGCTGTTAATAAACCTTTAAGCCATCTCCAAAGTTCAAATTCAAATTAAACATTTTATCCATTTCGCAAAAATATTCCTAAAAACGCTATTAATGATGTGCAAAAATGTGCTACATTCTTCGAAGCTGTTTTAGTTTTCAACGCAGCTTTTGAAGCTAGCAGCTAAACTACCTCTGACGTGATCCTGAGTAGGGTATGTTTTGCCTGTTTGTAAGCCATATTTGGTTAGATATACGTTAACATTTGCTAAATATATACCTAACGTTGTACAATCTTTGTCAATGTTCTTTGTTCGATTCAACTGAATCCATGTTTGTGTTTTAGTTATTTTGTTATTAATTCTTCGCTTATTCGACTTTTACGTAAAAGAATATTAATATAAATTTTCTACTTGAACTATCTTTAATAATAATACCTTTAGGAAATTTTGAAGATATTTGCATCTCAAAAAAGTTTTTTCAGTTCCTATACGCATATAAAACCAGGGTGCAACCGGATGTGACAAAACATCACGGCTCTCCAGAATGAAATTGTATATTATTTTTACGCTGCAAACAATGGTGAGTCACATTGACTCTCTTCGAAATAGGCTTTTCCGGACTACACAAACTGAGTCAAATTTGACTCCGCCAGAGTCAAGCGTGCGACTTAGTGAGTCAAATTTGACTCTGTTGGAGTCGAAGTTGACTCAGGTTGTGTAGGCCCGTAGAGCTGATTTCGGAGAGAGTCAATGTAACTCACCATTTTTGTTGCAGTGTACTTTCTGATTTTAGTTCAGTTTCCGGCATTTTTGAACTCCGGTTGCACCCTGGTTGGTTTTTCAACAAATTTGACTGTGGAATTTTTGGCATAATTTTTAAAAAATTGAAATATTCCACAATTTGCGTTTGTTTTGGAGTTCAGTGTAATTACACGCTTTGAAATTATTTTCGAAATGAAAGGAATTTATCCAAATTGCCATAAATTCGATTTGTTGTAGGTACCGGTTTGAATTCAGGTTAAAAATTCCGACTTCCGGATTCCGCTCAGGCACATTTTGTCCACGTCGGTTGCTCTTTGGACAACTGTCGGGTATATCATTAATGCAAGAGTTCGTAAAGTTACCTTTAAACCAATATAGTTCGTTAAAATAACGGTCTAAATTGTAAAAATTACAATTCTTGAGATTTCTGCTCAATTTTGAAAACATATTCAGCTTTAAACTATTAAAGTTATAAGCTTAAAATCAGACTGGATATTTAGTAAGAAATTATTGAAAGTTGGCCCTCGTCTCGTGTGATTCGTTGTGAGCTATATTTAATATACTCATCTTCCATTTACAATTTCAATAAAGCAACAATTTTAATACCTTCAACTCTACGTGTTCTATTGCGAACGGGGAAAATCGAGTACTGTACTAAATATAAAAAATACTAGTAGTCGTAGTTGTACCTTGAACCTAATGTGCGACTTTGCTAATAGGTGATGTGGTTTCACACGTTTTCACAAAATGTATGCTATAACAGGAATTTAATTTCTTTGCAGGAACCGGAACACGAACAGGAACCGGGAATAGGAACAGGAATTGAATTTTTGCAGGAATTCCGGCCGGAACAGCAATTCCGGTTGAACCATGCTTATTACTTATCTGTAGGATCGCGCAACCGTTGGCGTTTAAGGGTAATTTGAAATTTTGATTTCCGTATTCAAGTAATAGTTGTTGCACTGCTTTTCGTTCTTCCGAGATATTAACGCACGTTACTGAACGCACGTTACTACGCTGCGTTGTAGCATCTGTCACCAGTTGGTTATGATATACGTTTTATACTGTGACCCGTGTTACTTTTAGGGGCGCCCCAGCTGTTTGATGAGTCTGAAAATGAGTAGGTTTAGATTCTAGCTTACATTTTCTTACCTAGGCTTAGGCTTGGGCTTTAGACTTAGGAACACATTTTTCCAACGCTTATGCTTAGGCATACGCTTAATCTACTGCTACGATCCTAAAAGTAACATTGGCCTATACAAGGCGTAAATGGACAAGTTTGAAATTTAGCACATTTTTTGCGTTTGATTTCGCATTTTTAAAATTTGGAAGATTTGAACCAATTGCACGACAACGAATGTTTGCCGATTATTAGTAAACTGGTGATGCGTGGTAACAAGCAACTGGCTAAACACGTACGACGTCTATATTTAACTCACAAGCAACACTCAAACCAACCGAGGCCCTTACAGTTCTATGTCTCTATATGTTCGCTCTAAAATATGAATCGAATATAAAATATTTACAAGTTTCACATTTCGTCACAGGCTTCGCGTTGGCTTAAAAGTTAATTTAATTTTTCAAAAACGGTTCCGATACACCAAATCGTACGAAACGCGAACGGGCAGGAAATATATTTAGATTCAGATTAATTTTTACGATATTTGACTTTTTGGCCACGTAGTTTTTCAGTGTAAATCTACGGATTAGTGCTTTTGGGTAGTTTTTAGATGGTACTACCTATCACTAGAGGCCGTATTCTCAAATGTGTATAGCATCTATCATCAGTTGGTTATAGGTCCTGTAACTTTGGAACCAACGGATGGTGAGGTTCGAAATTCAGCACATTGTTTGTGTTTGATTTGCCCTACTTTTGCATCAATTTTCAGATCTGTAATTGCACGGGTTCGTCAGTTTGATAACCTATCGCTAACTGATGATAGTTGCTATACGCATTTGAGAATATGGGCCTAGTGGATAGAGTGGTCTGTCGCGGTGGTTTTTGCGGCGTTGGGATTAACTGAACACGGAATGATAAGGTTCTAATCAAAGCGTTGTTATCGCATTTGTTTTTCCTATTTTTGTTTTGATTTTAGATAGAAACAGCCAAAATTAGCTTGTTTGTAAGCTTTTATATAATTATCGAACGCTACACACAGTTCAAAATACGGCATCTCTTTTGTGCGTACCATTTATTATTAATTAACATTAACTTTTAAAACACCTGATTTAGGGTCCACGTTACTTTGAAGGGCGAACCATTTTTTCGCAGCACTGCAAAATAGTAAGTATAAGCATTAAACTATCTTTGGCTAAAAAGACGTACACTGTAAAGTTCAGCGAGTTGATTTTAACTCAGAATGAATTGACTCACTCAGTCTGAGTTAGGACTATGAGAACTCAGATTTTTGAGTTGATTCTATTCATTCTGAGTTAATTGATTAACTCACCCAGAGTCAGAGTCAACTCAGAGTGAGAATCAACTCAACTTAGAGTAAGTCAATGTTTACTGATATTAATTTAGAAATAACTAACTCGCTAGGTGAATTGAATAATCAATTGATTGGAACTTACAGTGTAGCCTGAGGCTAAGGCTTAATAGTTAAAGGCTTACCGCTGAGGAGCACGACTTAGTTATTCATAGGTTTATCTTTACTCTGAGGCTTAGGTTTAGGCTTAAAAGCTTTGTTATGCTAATGCTACGCCCCTCAAAGTAACATTTTTGGTGATTTGTCAATCACAGCCGTTCAATTTTTCAATACAGATATGCTGCAACTGTTGAATTAAAGATAGAAATAACGAAACAATTTGAAATGATAAAACAATTATAGTTGCATCGTTATTTTTTTCTTTCAGATTTAAAATCAACAAAGCCTAGCAGCAAATATATATATTTGCTTGCTTCAGTTGTATTGGCAGAAAAATAAAACATCTTTTAAACTTGTAAACTTCAATGATTTACTTTCTGTTTTTGTTTTTTGATATTATTCGTTTTTACATTCTGCTTTATTAGAAATATAATAAATTCAATTTCTTGAACTCTGCGACCATACCCATTGGTCGTCTAACAAACTGCTTGCAACATTCTAATGTAACTATTCAATCACGGGCGTCCGCAGAAAATTATATTGGGGGCGGCACCGAATAATTCTGGGTGTCCCCCCTACAATTTCAATTCAAGATTGTTTACATTTTAGACCTAATCCATTTAGGGGACCCAGCCGAATTTAGAGGGGTCGGGCACAGCCGTCCAATGCCACCCGGTGTGGATACCGTTGGTTATTTTTTGATGAATTGAATCGTTGTTCCTTGAGGCCATATCCCAGTGAGAGATTCCGTTTGCATTCAATCAAGTTTGCGTGCCATTTCTTCGCAATTCGCTTTATCATTCACTTTTAAGTGTTTGTGCGTGACTCCGATTTTGGCCTCTGTTCAATCATAAATGCAATTTGCCAATGTTGCCATCTTAATTGTTGCAGTGTAGCGCGGTGCAGTTTACTGTGTCGTGCACCGGCCGGGAACAGGCCGGCCGGTTGGCCCGACGCCGTCCAACCGGCCCCGGCCCGTTGGCCCGACGCCGTCCAACCGGCCCCGGCCCGTTGGCCCGACGCCTGCCAGCCGGCAGGCCAGTGATTGCTTATTACAGAAAAAACTGAAAAAACTGAGACATCATAAATTTTATATTTTTAAACATAGATTTCGATTTCACAACTTTTAGCTGAAATTTGACGTTGCCCACTCTTATCATATTCACTAAGATTGAATCACTGATGGAACTACTTTGGTTGCAGTTGTATTCTAGCAACTCATGGTGGGATGAAACGCTTCAGATGATCTGGGTTCCATTGCCCTTTACAAAAATATAGTGAAATCTTTCACCGGAGTATTTATAAATATTTTTTTCAATAATAAAGGAAATAATAATTAAATCGGATTAAATCATCTCGGATTTTCTCACCGATTAAGGAGGATTTTGAAAAGTAAAGTTTTTAGTTAAATTCAACATAAAAATGAAATTAGTTTAGGTTTAAGTTTTGTTTACTGGATAGAGTCTATAAGTTCTAATTACAATTCATAAAACGTACCGAAGCATACGAGTGGTCTAGGCTGCTCATATATGTACCAGGAGCTAAAGCTTAAACCTATAACCGTCTGTAACCGAATAACACGGGGTATCCACTGAAGAAACAAAATAAAGTCCATTCACCCTCCTATTCGGGTCACTACAGTAAAGCATATAACATATCGAAAACTGTTCTTTGTTGAATGATAAAACTTAAGTGACAGCTAAGCCGCTAGCCGGGAGCAAACTTTTCAGGATAGCGACGACAATGATATCGTATGACTTACAAGCAAGGTTAAAACTTTTCTTGGGAGAAGGAAATTAATTCTATCCTGTTCCCATTATTCTCCACGCGAGTGACAGACGGGATTTTATTTGTTGATGTCCATTCAATTTAAAGTTTAAAGTTTTTTCAACGTCTCATGATTGTATGCGATGTTGTATATCGCTTTATGCTACTATAAAGTTAAATTAAATTATAAACTTTTTGATATTCGTTCTCGGATCGGAAAAGATGTAGTCCACGGTCCATCAATTCCGATACAAATTTTGATATATATATATATACATATATATATACAGGAAAAATTGGTGAGTCAAATTCGACTCACTGAGCGACTCAGTGAATCGAATTTGACTATTGGCGAGAGCATCGAATTTTTGACTCGATTCTGTAGTCAGAAACAGCCTATTTCCGAGAGAGTCAATTTGACTCACCATTTTTTGCAGTATATATATATTAGTCCGTTGTAATCATGTTTTAGCTAAATTTCAATAAGTTTCAAGTTTAGCCTAAGCTTTTCTCAATCTCTGGGGCTTAGCTACTGGCAGCACATCGGGAAACATTTCAAGAAGAAATTTTGCAAAATATGATTTTCAAGATATGAAAACCTAAATAATTTCTGCGTTAAATTTGGATAGTTTGAACCGTCGATCTGGTACCCGCGCCACTTGAGGCAAACTGACTTATTTTAGTGAGCAGCCTACACTGTGAAAAATGGCGAGTCAAATTGACTCTTTCCAATATGGGTTCTACGGGACTACGCAAGTTGAGTCAAATTAGACTCTACCAGAGTAAATTTCGACTCACTGCGTCGCACGTTTGACTCTGGCTGAGTCGAATTTGACTCAGTTTGTGTAGTCCCGTAGAGCGTATTTCGGAGAGTCTCAATTTGACTCACCATTTTTTGCAGTGTATATATTTGCTTGATTACTATTGAACTATTGGGCCAATAACCATTTAAGAATATTAGTCACAGCTTCAAATTCGGTTTTGAACAGTGATTAGGCCGCAATTCTAAAATATTAATGTTAAACAACGGCGAAAATTGTTCGTAACAGATTAAATTGTGCAAGACTGTGGCCGAATTTAGAATCCTGCTGTGTTACGACCCCCCTAAGTGCCAATTTTTCGAGTTCAACCCCTCGGGGCAATCAAATTAGTTATGAGCTAAAATTTATAAATGGCTTTATTTCACTGTGGTTATGTAGTGAATGACATAAAGGAACAAAATCTCTGTATAACCAGATAAGCAAATATGCCAGAGTTGGAAATGGATAAATAGGTCCTGGGTCAAGATTCCGGGAACTTTACCTAGCAAAGATAGGTCTTAGGTAACGCGCACATGAGTTGGTCATAGTTTAATGATCGTTTACCATTTCCATCTCTGTACTGCAAACAATGGTGAGTGAAATAGACTGTTTCCGACATAGGTTCTACGGCACTACACCAACTGAGTCAAATTCAACTCTGCCAGAGTCAAACATGCGACTCAGTGACCTGAATTTGACTTTGACCGAATCGAACTTGACTCTGTCTGTGAAGTCCGTCCCGCAGAGCCTATTTCTGAAACAGTCAATTTGACTCACCATTTTTTGCAGTGTGCGAATATTCAGTTATCCTGTATACTGTGCACTTTTGAGTTTAATTTAGTCTGATTTTACTTGTCAAATTTGGCTGAGTTTAATGCTCGTTTGCGACCGGTATAAAATTGATTATTTTGTCAAATTTTACCTTTTTAGCTGCATACCCGCCTGTGACTAGCTTACTTAGCTAACGGGTTGAATAAAAAAATATCAGTAGCGTACAAGGGTTTTTGATTGCGTACAAGTAAGGTTGAAAATTTTGGCCATTGTAAAAACAGGGGCGGAACAATATTATAAGCATATTCCTAAGCCTAAGCCTAAGCCAAAGCCTAAAGCGTTAGAACGAGCATATGCCTAAGCCTAAGCGTAAGCCTAGAGCATACCAATAAGTTTATTAAGCCTAAGCCTAAGCCTAAGCCTAAGCCCTAGAACGAGCATATTCCTTATCCTACGCCTAAAAGCTAAGCCTTAGCCTTTTCATAAGCATAAGAATGGGTTTATTCCTAAGCCTAAGCCAAAGCCTAAACCAAGCAAAAAATTAGTCTAAAACTTAAGTTTACTCTATTGCAGTCCAACAGAAAAACGTTCCGCCCCTGATCATTACAGAGGCAAGGAATTTTCTATAGGTGGGGGGTGAAATTCTTTCCGGTGTGATGAGTCCCTTCTGGCTTTCAACTGGCTACGATTACCGACAAGAAGCTTAAAATACAACTTGTTTCGTGTCGATATAATAATACCTGGAAGGCAACTGCCGTGTTCATCGAATCTTATTATGTCACAGTGTTGAAAAGTTGTCACAATTGGTTTGATTCAAAATGTCAGTTTTATGCAACCGAACCATATTTCGTGATAAAAACTCGAAGCACGAAACGAAAACAGGCAAATATTTCTTTAAACCAGACGTGTCTGGCTAAATCTTGAGTTTATTTTCGTTTATTGTCGTATAGGCCAATGTTACCTTTAGGGCCATGTAGATTAAGCGTATTCCTAAGCCTAAGCCTAACCGTTGCAAAAGCGTCCTTTTAAGCCTAAGCCTAACCTAAACCAAAGCGTTGCAAAAGCGTATTCCTAACCCTAAAGCCTAAGCCAAAGCGTTGCAAAAGCGTATTCCTAAACCTAAACCTAAGCCTAAACAAAAATGTCGTCTAGAATGTAAGCCTACTCCTTTGACCCACCACGAAACCGGACCAGCCTAAAGTAACATGGGCCGTCGTATCGTGGCAAAAACCAGCCAACCAAATCTGGTGAGGCTCTAGCGACTTCCACCGGAACGATATTAAAACCGTCGGATTTTAATGATGTAACGTTGACAGTCTTGGGATTAAGCGGATTCATCTTTAGCGACCTTTTTTGAAAATACGGTATGTTGTTTTAAATATTAACGTTGTTTTCAGTGTACATTTTTTAGGTAGAATTATTCAAACCGTACCTAGCCTATAAATACCCATTTACCTCAAGATTATATCATTTAAAAAAGATCCGGCAACAGCTTACCGGTGGAGACAAAACTGCATTATTCGCAGTTGCTTTAAGCTGAACGGCGAAATAAGTTTTGTAGAAACCGATTGAAGTTTCATATTTAAAAGGTAAATTTTCGTAGGCATCAACCAGTTTTCAAAGTAAAACAAAATTAACTATTATAATTGTAGTCAAATCAAACACTGTTTTTAACCTATTCGCTTAAAAATAATATATGATTCTTTTATATGATATCCAGCAATCAGATAAAACATTTGTTGAATATACAGCCATTTTGCAACGACCCTATAATCAAAAATAACCGCTTTTGTGCTTTAATATTTTAGCTTGAATAATATTTTATATGGTAGATATCAGGGTGTAACCGCATATCCGGTTCCGGTAAAAATCGATGTCCGTTTCCGTTTCCGTTATAGAAATAACGGAAATTGTGTTGTTTTGCGTTCAAAATACGTTATGAATCACGTTTATATATTGCAATTTTTCATAATAGATATGCAACAATTGTTCGAAATGAAATAAATATAAAGAAAGTCCGGTGAGCATTTTCACGTCTGAATTGTGTTGGCAGTAAAAGTGAAACATCTGTGAAGCTTTCATACTTCAATATCTGTTTTCCGTTTCCGTTACTTTGCTCACTATTCGTTTTCGTTAACGTTTCCGATATTTTTACTATCAGTTTATACCCTGTGATACATAAGCGACAAAACTTTTCTGTTATAAAGCCAACTTTTGTAATTATCGCGTTCGTTCCCTTAGGTATTAATCAGACACCCAAGCGCAATGTCTCCGTTCAATTTGTGAAATCAATTTCCTAATTCGATATATTCAGTTTAGTATTCAAAGTTGCCTGCAGACTGCACTGTACAAGCAATGTTGTTCTTCCGATACAAATTGGCTGGGTTTCTGAAACCCTACTTAAGTACGACTTAATGCTTAAGTACGTGCTAAGCAATAATACCTGTAGTCGAAGCTCGGTATATTACTGACTAATTGTGGTCTAATTGAAACTGTAGACTCATGGTGCCTCCTTAATATACCTAAAGCAAAATTATTGGTTTTCTTTTTAAGGCAATGGCTCATATTTGGTTGTTATTTGTTTTTGACACAAAAGTTAAGTATCTACTTTATGACGTCGACTTAAGTAATTACTTAAGTATAACTTAAGGAAACTCTTATATACAATGCAAAGTTACAAACTGTCCCTGACATTAAATTTTCAGTTCTTCAAACCAATGGTTACTTTGTCTGATTCGAAAAGTACTAACAGAGTTTGTATGATACAGAAAAGAACAAAAAATGCATAAAAAAGTTTTCAGTGTATTTTTAATTGAAAATTGGCTGAATTTATGACTTTGAAAATTAAGAAAAACCCGGTATTTACTACTGCTAAAGCAGCTGATGTTCGTATTTACTCCAAACTTCTAACAAAATCTAAATATACAACATTTTGTCAAAATTAGCGCTTTATGCGTGCAATTATTAACTTTCACGTTTCTAACCTTCAAGTATTAATTTAAGGCTGACACTTGTAAAACAATGTGAAACGGTACTAGAATACCGATTCGATGTGGAAAATATTTATCTCATTAATGTTAACAGAGCATATTAGTAACTGTAATATTAAAAATATTCTTCCACAAATATTAATAGAAAAAGCCAATTAATAGGAAAAGCAAACTGTCAAAAATATTAATAATCGGGGCCCATGTAAAGAACAGAGGCGGAACGTTTTTCTGTGGAACTGCAATACAGTAAGCTTAGGCTTTACATTAATTTTTTGCTTGGCATAGGCTTAGGCTTAGGCTTAGGAATATGCTGATTCTTACGCGTAGGCATAGGCTATGTCTTAGGCTTATAGGCTTAGGAATGTGCTTGTAACACTGTTCCGCCCCTGTTCTTTACATTGGCGATAATCGGCAAGAAGTCTTACACCACTTCAACTTAGACACATCGGCCAATGTACAGAACTGGGTCGAGACAGTATTATAATCATATTCCTAAGCCTTAGGCCTAAACCTAAGCGTAAGAATGAGATTATTCCTAAGCCAAAAGCATTATGCTTACACTATTGCAGTTCCACAGAATAACGTTCCGTCACTCATCTTTACATAGGCCGACACATCAAACGTAGTTTTTTTGTCAAGTTTTGATACGTCAAAATCTGTATAATTAATATTTTGGCTGAATTTTTGTAATGGTTTTGGCCGCTGTTGCTATTTTTATAATTTAGCATTAATTATATAATTCATTTTACTTACAGTTTTATAGCCCACCTTAGTGTCTCAATCACCCCAAATGTCTTCTGATTCTATTAGATAGGTTGCAGTTAGCTTCAGGATTAGCGAAAATATAATTGTTGCCGTGGTAAAGCAAAAATCATACCAATTGCTAATTTTGACCGTGATGTTTTAGTTTGGCCTTCTCAAAAAATATGGACTTGCAAATTAGGCAAAATACCCACGCGACCCCGCACTACAAAAAATGGTGAGTCTAATTAACTCTCTTCGAAATAGGCTCTACGGGACTACACAAACTGCCGCAAGTCTCAAATTCAACTCACTGAGTCGCACGTTTGACTACGGCGGAAATGAATTTGACTCAGTTTGTTTAGTCCCGTAGAGCTTATTTCGGAGAGATTCAATTTGACTCACCATTTTTTGCAGTGCCGTTTATTTTTAGTTTCGTAATATTTTTAGATATCTATTCAATATTACAGATTCTGAATAAATCCGATAGCAAACATGAGAATTTGAATAATTGTTTTAGGTGTTTTTTACCATTTCGTTTATATAAAAATATATTTCAGGTAAAACATTAAATTAAAATATATTAATAATCAAAATAAGTCAATTAATCAAAAAATGGAGCCACAACACATCATCACTCCGCATCAAACCATTGTTACTTTTGATATCGAGGTAAGCAAGGGTGGTATAACAGCATTTTTAATATGCAACAAATTGAAATGGGTAAAAACGTAACGCACGCTGGTACATTTTAAGGACGCGAGAGTAGTTTGTTGCAAGGCTCGGAGCTGAACAGATACTGTGTCTTGATGAAACTTACAAACTTATCAATTATATCTTAGCATTCCGCTGGGTCATTGTATATGTCGTAGGCCAATCTGCTAATCAGGCAAATTTCCAATTGGCCTAGGACAATTTGCTATTCAAAGCAAATAGCAGTTTGGCCTAGGCCAAATAGCGATTGTGGGATTTCACAAAACAACAGTTATGTAAGACGAACGGTAATTGGTTTATTAACGGTATTGTGTTAGTCCAAATGATCAAATCTGATTGGTCTATAAGTTCAATAGCAGTTTAGCTCAAGACAAATTACTATTACGTAAAATTGTACATTAGTCTAGGCCAATTATTAATTGGCCTGAATAGCAGATTGGCCTACGACATATAATATATATTGAAGAAAAAGGAAAAGTTGCCACATATGGTACCGAATACTAATTTTAAACTTTAATGCCTTTAAATTGCACAAAAGGCCTATTGAAAACTGTTTAATATGCTGTTGCCAGATTAAAGTTGGTTATTTTTGCCGGAAACTTTTCATAAATTTAAGACATTTTTAAATTATTCGTTTCAAAAGTTCGCAATTTATTTTTGAAATGATGAATGGTCGATATTCAGAAACAGTTTAGGATTATGGGTTGAAATCAGATAACGACTATGCCATCGAACTTTTTTATGGACATGTTTGACAAGGGGCCACTGGGACATAGTCTGTCAATGGTTTATAAAACTTTATTGTATATTGGGGTGCAACCGTAATTATAAAAATACCGGAATTAGAACCGGAAAAGTTAAAAAATGTTGGAGCCGGCACTGAAGCTGGAACCGGAAAACAAAAAATACTTGTTGCCAAAAATGTCGTTCTAATCGGTATTTGATTGCTTTAACGGTGTAAACGCACCACTTAGAATGCCAAAATGTTTCAACAAATGCAGTAGTCGGAAACGTATGACAAATTACGGAGTATGTCACAAATTGAAAATTTTGGCAATACACACTCAGACCATTTTAGAAAAATAAGTTTGAATAATACGCCAATTTTTTATAAATTTTGGAATGAGAAAAATCATCAATACCGAAAATACCGGAACAGACACTCCCCAAAAAAGTTGTTGCCAGGCATGTAGCTAGCTCACCTTGCTAGGAGGGGGGATAAATATTTTTCAGGAGCGGCATACAAAGGGTTTTCGATGACTTTACAAGCAAGATTGAAAGTTTTCTAGGGTGCCAAAAAATTTTCAGATGGGCGGAGCCCCCATGCCCTTCTCTGGCTATGGTCCCGCTTGTAGGTTAATTCACAAAAAATATTATGAAATGAGTTGCAAGTGGAACTGGCTACGTGGATGGTTAAGCTAATACCAAAAATTCATGTCAACGTGCCCAGTAAAGGCATAGTGGACCAATATTGTTTCAGAAGCTGAGGTCCTTTGGCCCGTTTTGGCACCAATAGTTTCTATTTCATTTTCTAAGGTCGGCTTAATCATCCTTAAAAATGAACCAACTAAAAACATGACTTTAAGTCCCTAAGATGGACGGTCAAATGGGAATGTTTTACTGATAAAAAACGATGATAAAGGTATTCGGAAAGTTTTTACAGTTGAAAAGTTTACGTTTAACTTATCCGAGACAGAGAGCACACGTAGCCAGCTCACTTTCTTTTGGGGGGAACCAAAATTTTTTCTGAATTGGCATACAAGAGATTTTCATAACTTACAAGCAAGGTTGAAAACTTTCTAAGCAGAAGCCATAATTTTGCCAGGAGGTTGGGCCTAAACTGGCCCACTCTGGTTAAGGGACCGAGTCCACAGTTAGAAAAAGCTGTCGAAACATTTGCATTATGCAGGATTTTGAGTATTCGGAAAAATTGTATATAATTTACATTTTTGAAATTAATCAGCGTTAGAAAAATTGTTCAGGGGGGGGGTACATAAAGTCGACCTCCTACGCAGATTTGGCCAGCATTCGATTTTAGTTTTACGGTTGCGTTTAAAGCATTTATTTGTGCTTTTCTTTGGTTTTAAATATTTTCGTTGACACAATTTATAGTTTGCTTCAATCTCGGTTGAATGAACAGTTCAAATTGAAGTTGAAGTAAATTTTTGCACTTCTTACGTTGTATTCTTCGTCATTTCTTAAATACGGTTTTTAATTTAGCATGCTATCCTAGCGTTGGCCCATGTTACTTTAACGGACGTCTAGGTTTCTGGTGGGCCTTTAAAGAGTAGGATTAGGTTCTGGATTACATTTTTTTGCTTAGGCTTAGGCTTAGGCTCAAGCGTAGGCTTAGGAACACATTATTACAACTCTTAGGCAAATTCTTAGGCTTAGGAATACGCTTAATCTACTGTTACGCCCCTTAAAGTAACATTGGCCCTAGCGTTTATGTAGCAAACAACCAACAAAGCTATTGTTTATTGTATATAACTTTTTCACGTTATTTTTAGACGCTAATAAACAGTGTTTCGTCCGAAATATATCTTGGTTGGATTTTGCTATTTTCAGACCGATTCAACCAATAGCGAAACGGTTCCATTGATCCGCGAATCAAATCCACCGTCAGTGACGTTTCTATTGACAGAACCCGGTCGCCGACTGACCAATAGTTGCTCGTCTGGTAAGTACTGCTAACTAAGACCAAGTTGATATCCCCCATGCATGTTGCAAGCTGTTGTTGTGCCTTTGAAAGCCTGATACAGTTCTCAAATTTCATACTTTGCTAGAATATCAACAACTGTTTGAATTTAGCATTCAGACACGCAAGTAATAAGATTCTCAGTGCTTGCCGGCCTTAGGGTGGCGTATACTTTTGATGACGTCCGGCGCCGTCCGTCACCGTCTGGTGCTGGCCGCCGTAAGTCACTCTGCAGTATCCTAAGCAAATTACTCACGTAACGGCATCGGATGGTAAGGGACAGCGCCGAACAGCGCCGCACGAGAATATAACACAACCCTTGATTCCATCAGCTTTTTGAATCTTTTACTGAAACTTATACTTGAGTATTAACTAAGCAAATACGTAGTCCTTATTCCTGAATCACACTTAAGATAAGTAAATACACAAGTCACTGAACATACTTGAATTAATACAAATTTACCATTCAAGCATATTAACCTTGGTCAAATTGAAACTAAATACAACCTTGCATTTTCAAAACCGGTACCTGTTCTTTTGCGTAAACCCGATTTTGAATTTATGATTGATTGCATAAAATAAAAGTACCCCCCACCAGCCGCATCTGTGAAATAACGAATTGAAAACGGTTTACCCACCAACAAACCAGTAAAGTATATTTGCCGTCGGCACATCAAAAGCGACGTTTTAAAATTTGAATTTTTCAAAAAATTAAATTATTTTTTCAATCAAGATCCCGAAAATTTTCTATGAGTTAGTGCCGGATACAGACTGATCGCTGTATCCGGTAATGTCTACGACCTGAGAAAAAAATTTGCATAATTTGAAATATTTATTTTTCACAACCAATTTTGTATGATTGCTACAAATTTATTTTGTATTTTGTGAAAATGTGACCATTTTAACGCAAGCGTTCAAATCTCATACGTGCAAGTTCTCGCTACAAAAACACCGCAAATAAACAGCCGCTTGACGCAAGAATTTCATTTCCGTTACCAATTTTAGCTAAATATTTCACAAGTTTTCTCAATTTACATCTGTTTTCTAAAATTTTATATGAATTTTAGCACAAAAATTATGCGTTTAGTCCATTTTAAATTTTTGTTTATAACTATTATATGCAAGCGGTACATTGTTGAACTAAACTGCATCTATAGAGCATACCTTCACTACTTCACTTTGCTAACCGGTGTATATTTGAACGTAGGTTTTATAAATATTTTATGTTTCAAATATAATTAAGCCTATAAGAGAAGTAGATAGTATATATTTAGACGTCGGATGCTCTCAGATGAAGCTTCTGAGTATATTTTCGCTGGCGCGTCTAAGCCTAGGCCGAACCCGTTCGTACTTGAGCTTGAAGCTCAAACCTCTCATTGTTGGAGCTTTTGGGCACTTTTGTAGCTCCCACCGCACAGTTGAAACATTTTGTTCACGCTTAGGCTTAGGCTTAGTTATTTGCTTAAAGGCTTAGGCATAGGAAAATTCTTAGGGATACAGCGTTTCCGTTCTGCGGGGGAAACTAAAAATATCAGTTTGGGGTTTAAGCCTAAATTTAGCACAGTCCAAAACCTAAACCTTGCCAATATGGTTAATCAAAGCAGATCTAAGATGTAAAGTAATCTAATTTTACACAAATTAACTGTATGTATCCCGTTATTTGCGTAGTTAATTTGCGTGCAAATCAATTTCTTTCACCAGAAACATTTTGTTACTGAACTAAACGTTTTTCAAAATCATTACGATAACGGTCCAATGGACGTTTTGGAAGCATCGCTGATATATGCATATGAACAATTTGAACGCAAGTTTCCGTTGCACCATTCACCTTCAATTCTTATTTTAACCTCAACAACAATTCAAAGCTAATGCAACTTCTACAATATCATGCGTACACCAGGTGACTTTTGAGCGGTAGTGTGATGAACACTGAAGCCAAAACTGCTTCAGTGTGTGGAACTCTGAAATCAAAAAAGGTTTAGTGTTCTGGACGTTGACGCCAAAATAGCTTCATCGCTTCCAAAGCCACCTGATGTGTATGCATGATTTTGTGGAAGTTGCCTAAGGTCCCTGCTGTAGCGTGGACTACTTTAAATGGGACGAGCCAGACGGACTCCAGTCAGTATTAAACGAAACTGTCCACGTTCGACGTATGTCTTCAAACCAGTTGGGGGTTTCTGGTTTGCAAATTCTAACTTAGAAACCAATAATTTATTCTTTATACCGGTGTTTCTTCCAAGTCCAAGTTTATTCGGTACACCAGTGTTCTACGAAGCTTTGAAAAATGCCAGGAAAAAAATGTTGCTTTTTGACGGGTTTGCCCATTTTCACCGCAAACTTTTGTATACCAACCGCTCGTGGTGAGTTGTAATCATCTCTTTGTGGCAGTTAAACTCCAATTTGCTCACGGTTACAAAACATGATGGTGGTTAAAATCGCTATATTCGGGTCATGTTTGAACTGGTTGCAGGAAAAGACCGATAAATGCTAAGTACGACGCATCAGGGTTACAATCAGCCCGGCCTAAAGCCCAAAACTGGGACCCACAGCTCTCGGTAGGTCGAGCACAGGCCTGGGACTAATTTGGCGAGTTCAAAATTTGTGGATCCGCAACTGCATAAAAAGGTTTATTTCAAAACTTATTTTCGTTTTTTTCGAGAATATAAAACTATCGCGGGGTCGGGCTCATTCGGGCAGGGCCCGGGTCACGGAGAGTCCGGTCCGGTATCGACCGTGGTCGCTGTACTTCTACCCCAGACACAATTGGTCACTAGTCAATAAAAACACTGGCTCACGGAGTCATCGTTAACGATTTGCCACTTTTGCCTTCAGAACCAGCAATTTGATTATTTTTTCAGTTGTGCACCCTCTCCAAACTATATTGACAAGTATGCCACTGACAGGTCGAGGCAGCGCTAGATACACTGCAAAAAATGGTGAGTCAAATTGACTCTCTCCGAAATAAGTTTTTCATGACTCCACAAACTGAGCCAGAATTTAACTCTCAAATTTTGGCTCAGGTTGTGTAGTCAGAAAAAGCCTATTTCGGAGAGAGTCAATATGATTCACCATTTTTTGCAGTGTACACCTGGGGTGTATCAATAGATCAAAACCATTTTACCGTCAGTTTTGTCTCGGACGCTGTATAGAACAAATCGAATTAAGGCAATGGCGGATCCAGAAATTTCTATAAGGGGGTTGCCAGACGATGTACAATAGTTGAAAATACTCGTAAGCAAAGCGAACGAGAAGCCGAACACCATTAATACAGTGCTAATACGAAATCTTGGTTTAGGTTCATGTTGGGGGAGGGGGTTAGGCCGCAGGACACCCCTTGAATGTGCCTGTATCAATTGAGGATATTAGGTCTAAGAGGCATAGGCTCTTAAAATGGGTAATTATCAATTGTGAAGTCGGTTTCTGCCTTTTGGTACCTTTACAATGTGGAA